>JASEVX010000014.1:16397035-16534535 GCA_031761405.1 Serripes groenlandicus | reverse complement strand
TGTTAAAATAAAAAATGCAGCATTCAAAATGTCTGAGTGTTAACAAAATGTTACTTCATTTTGGTCTAGTGACCTAGTTTTTGACCCACCATGACCCTTATTCTTACTAGGTCTAGATATTGTCAGGACAAACATTCTGACAAAGCATCAAGCTGTACAAGGCAAAGTGTAGTTTCTAGACTAACAAGATTTTCCTTCAATTTGCTTAGTTTATGACCCAACATGACCTAGTTTATGACCGAATATATTTAAACTTAGCCTAGATATCATCAAAACAGTTATTCTGAAAACATCTCAACATGCTTAAGTTTAAAATAAGGCATCCAGAGTGTTTTCAATATGTTCCTTCAAATTGACATTGAAACCTAGTTTTTCACCTCACAGGACCCAGTCTATAACTTGGCCAAGATTTGATGGAGATGATTTTCTGATAAACTTTCATTCATATTGGATGTTGTAAAATGTTGCCTGTAGATTGTTCACAAGGCAATTGTTGATGGCGTGTGACCAAAGGACATCAGACAAAACCTGATCATAAAAAACACAAACTGTGCAATAAAAAAACAGGACTTCCTTTATATACTACATTTAATTAGATAAAACAAGCTTGATATGATTTTGATAAACTTATCCATTAAAAAAGATTACCTTGTATGAATCCATTAGTAATAAAGGTAATCAGCTGAAGTTCCTCTCCTGTCCTCCTCATAACGGCTGTAATTCCATCAGTAAATGGGTTTCTCTCAATATATTCCCTTGTTTGATGTTGATGCAGGAAGTTATATCCCACAGTCAAAGATGCATGCAATTTTCATTGTTTTGACAGGCACCAATGACCAATGGGTATATCACTAACTGCCTATATGAACTTCTTCTCCCATTATCGCCATAACAGCTGTGATTCCATGATTGTACAGGTTGATCTCAATCCATTTACTGTTTTGATGTGTATGCAGGAAAGAATATTATCCCACAGTCAAAGATGCGTGATATTTTCATTGTATAGACAGGTACCAATGACCAAGGGGTATATCACTAACTGCAGGGGTATATCACTAACTGCTTATATGAATTTCCTCTCCAGTAATCACCATCAGAACTGTTATTCCATGATTGTATGGGACGTTCTAAATCCATTCTGTTTTAAAATAAAACTTGATGCAGTTATAATAAATGACATCAGACAATAACTGCAAAGTCAATAGTCGACAAAACGGCCGCCACTCATCGATTCACCTTTTTCTATCTCAAAATCACGGAAACCACTAACAATATTACAACTGTAAATTGTGTTTATGAAATTGAACACAAAATTGTCCTTTCATAAGCAAAACAAATTGATATTGTTTCATTTCATTATTATAGTGGGTTTAATACTAGGAATTTTAAAAATACTGGGACCAAATAACTAATATTATATAAAACGAAATGATAAATTAAAGAATGAGATTACAAACACTATTTATACCTTTTTCCTTTTAAATAGCCTAATATTTAAAAAATAGACCAGAATTGAAAACAATATACATGTATATTAGTTATGTCAAAAAGCCAAGCTTTGGGTTCTGCAACCAGTTTTGTTTTAGACCAGTTTGTACCCCTGTGCAGTCTTATCTAGATTATTCCTTTAAACCAGTGACTTTAAACTTATCTTTTTTACATCAATTGTGTAACAAGCTTTAATCTTATATTAATCACGCACAATGTTCTGGAGATACAACCAGTTCTCGCCCAATTTGTGCGGAAAATCCCAATCTTCACTGAATTCTGATTCAGGTATTTGGGGCATTTTTTTAAGAATTAGGTAGACTTTGAGGATTCCGGTGTATTTTGGTATTTTTATACATTTTTCATTTGAGTATATTTGGGCAAAGATGCTTCTATAATTTTTTGAAAGGGGGCCAATACCCCACTTGTGTTCAGAAAAAGTAGCCATTGAGGGGTTTATACAGATATTGTTGACAATCAAAGATAAATCAACATTTTAATTGACATAGGATTATTATAATTACTGATGATACAGATGTAACTTACATTTGTGTTTATCTTATGAAGATGACATTTGACCTTACAGCATATGATGTTTGAAATCATTGTGAAAAAAGGTCAAATTGTTGACAATATGCAATTATACTTCTCACAATGCTTTTGAATTAAAATCAATTGTGCATTTTCTAATATACTTACTTGAATGATGTTTAGCTGCAGGATGGATTCTTTTAAAGCATCACAGTGGTCCTGACGGCTTCCAGAATTCTCGACCCCAATTTCCTAAGAATAGTCGACCCCAATTTAGACCCCTGTTTATATAGGTGTGAATGGATGATGGTTCTTTTGTTGTATAATCACTACATTTAGATAATGATTAATGTAATAATGATGTATGTTTCAACATTGTTATAAATTATCCTATATCATGGTTTTCAAAGTATTCTTAAGATTTGAAGTATTGTTTGATAGAGGACATTTCCTCCTTTTCTCACAATCTTCCTTATTCATTAATATAACTATACCTTAGCCAGAAGTCAACCTGTCATGTACATATTCTCCTTTTCTCACCAAATGTTTTCAAAGTCGTCCGCAGCAGATTAACTATTTACTAAATAATTTAGAACACATCGAGATCATTTAAATAATCAATCAACAGGTAAGTAAGTATCAATAATCAGTATTTTGTTTATGACACCTGTGTGTTAAACCATCCATTCACACCTATATAATCCGATAATGGGGTCGAGAATTCTTTGGGTCGAGATTTCTGGCTACCGTCCTGACATGCAATGTGCCTTGTTAAGATTAATTTTTGATTATCACATCCATTTATCAATTGTAAAAACATTTTTTAAAATTTAGTTAAGGACACACAGCACAAGGCATGCCTATATAAATCCGTCTCGGCCACGGATATGTGTCTCCAGTCAAGGCTTTTAGAAAACTTGTTCAAACTTCCTTTTTTGGACACCCGATATGTCTCTTGAATACACTGGGGACGTTTCTTCTTGGGTTCTTTTCGCCTAAAAAGCTGTTAGTTTTACCTGATTAGCCATTAGTCTTAAATATTCCGTCCACATTGCAAATGTGTTCACCACTAAAAAATGAAGTGGATGCCATGCAGTAGACACGTAAGATATTACGTCATTAAATGTAAACAATCTGCACTCGAGAACACTTCTAAAAATAGATTTACTTTCTTATACATGTGCTATTTTTGTGACATTTATGCATAGGGACTTGAACATTGTTCTGGTGTATTTGGGCAGAGACATAAATACATGTCTCTGATTTGTGTCACAGGGTGTATGTTCAACCAATTTTTGCATCGATCTTTGACCGTCCAAAGGAGTTTTGTCAGAAGGACTGACGACTTTAGTAGGTCTGTGAAGCATTGTCATTGATCTAGTGAAACAAATTTACCACGAAGAGCATGTTGGATCAGACAGTTATTCCATCGCAAGGAACATCCGTCAATGAATGCAAAACATTCAAATTTACAATACAGCTAGATCTTATATCTTTACCTACAAGAACGCCAAAATGATATTGTCTGTGTTAATATATGTTACGAAAACGAGAGAGATAAAAATTCTTACCTAAAACAAGGGAATCGTAGCCGATAGGTTCTGGTTATCAGCCTTTACTGTAAACAAAAAAGTTATTGTCGTTATCTCGGGAACCAGCTTGATTTGGACGGATGTGACGTCGGCCGGATATGAATAAATGTCTGCCATGGTTCCCTGCTTTGTTCTATGTAATTTCATTTGGATTTCATGAGCTGGGCCGTAGTATCTTTGCACCCATTTTTTTTCCATACTGAATATAGGAAATTTCCCCTAAGGTTAAACCTCATAACGAGCTATGCTCGTTATTAAACTTTTTACAAAATGTAGACGCTTTCTGACGTCTCTGCAGCAGACGATTTTTGTAAACAGTTGAGACAAAATGTTAAATTTCTCTAAAAAAAACACCGAGCAATGTCTCCTTTTGCCACAATGCTTTATACCATTTATCATATTTCAGTCATATAGTTGTTTTATAGTTTATCTAGATAGTTACGAAAACATCTGCTGCATGTGTGTTATATTTGGAAATATTTAAGGTAGATGGTGCGGTGCGGTGCGACAGAAGGCCTACATATATATATATATATATATATATATGAGACGTCAAATGGTTAAGATATCTGTATGTGTAGAACATTGAATGAACGATTTGTTGATATACCTCACTCCCCCTGAGACGGAATGTGTCGGTCCGGATTAGCATGTGCGGACTGCGCAGGGTTATCGGGATCGACACATTACGCAGAGTCTATAATGTTGTTTTCTCGGGGAACAGCTCATACATATATATATATATATATATATATGTACAGACTTGCTCGGATCATCACTGTTTGTATTTTCACATAACCTCTTTCGAATGACGTGACCCGACTGTTATATTAAATCATAAGCCCAGCCGACTGTCACTTCTCGACTCTTTTCACCTTTACGCTCACGAATGAACGTGATCGTGTTCGGACGAGTGTGGCGTAAATTGCCGAAGTTTTCCGGAATTTGACGTAAGCTCACGCTTACGTTTGAGTGACGTTTTTCTTGTCATTTCATGTCATTGTTTCCCTCGAGCAATTGAGGCCCGATGGGAATTAACGAGTGTTGGAGGGTTTAACGTGACACCGTCTAGATTCGTTAACATCGATTAAGAATATTATTTGACGTATTGTCTCTTTCCCTCATACGACAATTCTGCAGCAGACATGTTTTGTCAAACAAATAGAAAATCTCTATAATTGAATGGATAACATATGACTGAAATTGAAAAACATTGTGGCAAAAGGAGAAATTGCTCATTTTGAGCTATTTCTTCTTTTGTCACTATGTTTTCAAAGGGCCGTCTGCTGCAGAGGCGTCAGAAAGCGTCTATATGTGGGAAAGGGTTAAGCACGTCAGGGCGGGTGTTTATATAGTCTGGAGTTACATGCCCTCTCCGCTATCTAAGAAAGTCAGGCATACATCCATAATGGCGGCCACCTTTGGATTGATTGCTTGGTGTTTTACAATCCTTTCAACAATTGTTTCAGTTTTATCACGGCGTTTCCTGGGTAAGTCACCAGTACTACTGGTCCATTTATCCTGACACCAGCCAGTCAGTCGTTATGCTTACCCGGCACAACTGAGCATAACTGAGCGCCAAGGAGCGCAGCCGCTACTCAGTGGGCGTTTTCTGGATAATTCACCAATACTAATTGTCCATTTATCCTGACACCAGCCATACAGTCGTCTTGCTAAGCCCGCAACTCTGAGCGCCAAGGAGGGCATCCATTTCTATGATTTTACCGAATTATTGCACCATTTATCCAATAATTGCCTTTGCAGACACGTAAATCAGACCAGAAGTCCAGCTTTGGGGCTTTTTCCCTGTTCTAAAAACATTATTTGACCCTCTTACCGTATGTTGTGGGAACTCAAAAGAATCGTTTGGTTAGTTAAGAAGAGATATGTTGTTGGGGAAAAAGAGCTGTTTACCTTGTTTAAGTATCAACACAATGATGTATTTTATGATTCAATACAAGAATTGCCTTTGTAGTAACGGATATGAGAACCGGAACAGATGTCCAGATTTGGGGCTTTTTCCCTGTTCTAAAAACCTTATTTGACCCTCTTACCGTATGTTGTGGGAACTCAAAAGAATCGATTGGTTAGTTAAGAAGAGATATGTTGTTGGGGAAAAATAACTGTATACCGTGTTTCATTAGCAGCACAGAGGCGTTCTCCATGGTCCAAAACCCTTTTTTGACGCTCTAACCCCTTATGTTATGGGAACTCAAAAGAATCGTTTCGTCAGATAATTGCTGGTGGGAAGGAGCTTTACACCATCTCTAAGTATCAGTTCTATAGTATATTTCATTATTCAAGACAATTACTGCATAAGAAGAGAGATATTGTTATATCTGCAACTTCGAAAAGAACATATTATATAACAATATGACCCCTATCTACAGACATTATTGATTGATTGTTTGGTGTTTTACGCCGCTTTCAACTAAACATTGTTTTTAGTTATATCTCAACGTTTTCTCGGTAGGTTACCAGTACTATATACTGGTCATTTATCCTAACACCAGCCAGTCAGTCGTAATGCTAACCTCGCCACCCTGCACGCCAGTGATGGCAGCCATACTACAAACAATACAGAATGAAAGTTATTCAACTAATACGGTATGTGATAAGGTACGTTTATTAATCGGGATAAGTAACCTTGATTTTGATTCAAATGTTTCTGTCTCAATGCGTTGTTTCGGAAAGGGCGTCCGAGGTCAAGACGATCCCCCATTTGGGCATATAAATGCAATACAAATACAGTTGAACCTGTTTGTAAAGTCCACATAAAGGAAAATGATGGTCTTTGCTCATAAGTGGTCTTTAATTGCAGGGTCTGTTATGCAGAAAGTGAGTGATAGGGAAACTTAAAGTGTATTTATTCATATATTTTGAATGATAACCATTCGATTCTGTGTATTTTACATGTCGATTGTAATTCATTGTACATTTGTGTATTGCAAATATAAATATAATATGATGTTTGCCTAGAAACTGTGTAGGTGTCTTCAATGAAACGTTGTCATTGTCATTAAACAGCTTTCCAAAGTAAATTAGTTACGTCTCCTTTAAAGGCGTATGCTACAGTTTTTTCACAAACAAATTCTCAATCATATTTTCTTTTTAAATTGATAACATATATTATATTTCAACCAGTTATTGTATGTACTAACAAAATACAAAGAATATAGAAATTCTATGATTGGGTAATTTTTGGATAAATAACTGAAGCATACGCCTTTAAGACAGATGTCAATATAAAACCCATGTACACGGGCCTCCCTCATATAACGCACGTTAATTATCATTCATAATTCCATAACGGGTTTACCGATCGTCAATTGTCTCGCATTTTTGCCGTGTCTGTGTGCGCGCTGGTTTCTTCTTCTTCTGGTATCCATTGGTGATCGAACGTTTTTTAACTTCCGGGATAGACGGATATTCGGACACCGTCGACTGGCAATCACTTTTTTTGCCCCGATCATGGCGGGACTCATACACCCACTAGTGGGAATTTTTAATTTCGGGAATTACCGCCGGAACTATTATTCTTTATATATAAGGTGAGGAATAAAATGTTTTATTTGTTTATAGCGGCCATATTGATGGTACCATGTTAAACGTTTGTGTATGGTGTGTGTGTGTTAAAATGCGATTTTTTTAATTTCCTGAATTGTGTTTCCAAAAAGATCGGAAAATGTATCATAACTATTAAATTAAATATTGATGGACCATGTTAAACGGTTTTGTGTGGTTGTGTGTGTCAAAATGCGCTTTTCCATTCCTGAATAGTGTTTCCAAAACGATCGGAAAATGTATCATAACTATTAAGTTAATTTTAGTTGAGAGGATATACAGACAAATCAATCGCTTTATTACAAACAATAAATCTACTGAAGCCAACTTTGAAAACATTTGGACAAAACTCTAAATAATCTTGAAAAAATAAATTTATACTTTGTTATAAAGAGTTCAAAACATTTAGGCAAAATGAGAATAGTTTTATAATTCATTTTTAGAGATTTCTACTTTTGTCACGAAATTTTCTTCTGTTGCAAGCGCTTGAAAAAACGTCTGCGAGTGGGAAAGGGTTAATGTTATTATTACATTAGTAGAAAAAGATCCATCTATGTATGTATATATGATTATGGTTCAAATAGATACTGCCTTAGACTAGGTTCATCAATGACTAATTGGCGAACAGTGCACAGTTGTACAGCGCTGGTTGACCCTGATCACCACTGGACGCAAATGCCTTACAGTTCGTTCTCGCATATAGCCGCTCACTGATTACTTTGCATTGATGAGAAAATCTGCCGAATACCACATTTCTATATAGTGTTAAAACCTTTTCCCACAAAGATACGCGTTTTGGCGCATCTGCCGTTGACGACTTTTGAAACGTCGAGGAAAAGGGAGACATTGCTCACTTTACAACGACTTTGTTCAACTCAAATATGTGTCCTTTTATTTATAGAGAGTTTCCAAATGTTGGACTAAATATTTTAAAAGTGGTCTGGTGCAGATATGTTGTTGTATGAGAGAAACGGATAGGATAACCCGTCCGTATTCTACTCAGGAACATCTATTCAAGCTAAGAATCCGCCGTGTCTGAGGGGTGAGCGTCGGTTTGTTCATGTTATGATATAAGAGTACAAGGGACTCAGTGCTTCCTTGGTAGTAACTTGTAAAGAGAGCATATAGCGTTGCCCAGAAATGGCTCAGCAGCCTTACTGGTTGTTCACAAATATAGCGTTTTATTTCTGCAACACTGTGGAGTCAATAAGACATGAAATCGCCCGGCGCGTTTCTGATGTTATTCAACCCTTTCTGACAGCACCGCATAGGTGGTGTAGTGGTTGAGCGCTCGCCTCGCGTGCGGGGGGTCGTGGGTTCGATTCCCGACCGGGTCACACCAAAGATTTTAAAAATGGTACTAACGGCTGCTCTCATTGGTGCTCAGGTCTGTGAGATTATCATGAAGACTGACTGGCTGGTGTAAGGACAAATGGACCAGTAGTACTGGTAAGTTATCCAGGAAACGCCGTGATATAACCTTCCAATTGTTGAAAGCGGCATTAAACACCAAACAAGCAATCAATTGCTATTTCATATTTTACAATATTTAATTTTTTACTATTTCAAATATGTAAAATTGCCCGCCATGTTTCAAGAGTCACCGTCTGTAGTAGACGTGTTATATGTAGACAATTGGTTAGAGATGTGTTGTATGAAGTAAATGGGTTGAATGCACGATTTAACAAAGACAGAGGCCATTTGTTCACTCACTGTCTTTGTTAATGTTCACAATCAACGAAAAAATTATAATACAATTTATACTTTCACGAGCACGAATTTTGTTTGAATAAATATTCGATTGTTTGACGCGGTTTAACACTATTTCAACAAGCGTTTAGTATTATCACGGAGGCTAGCTCGCATACCAAAGTGTTGCCCGGCCTTTAAACACCAGTACTCTACACACCAGCCTTTCCAAGTCTGTTAGCCCATTGGTAGAAGACGATTGAATCTTTTCGCATTGACTTTTTTCAAACATTTGAAATTTCTCGATTTTACCGAGCTGGGGTTTGAAATAACAACTCATGGATTGAAGGCCCGCGTCGCTGTTAGGAATATTGACTCGTTTCCATGACGAGACTAGAGAATCCGTCTATTATCGAGACACAAATGTAGTTTCAATCAGAACAAAGAGTGATATTTTCAGGAGTCGCTATGCTATTTTGATTTTTTACAAAAAGAAATAATTGACGATTAATATATTGATCGTACATCAAAGCTTACAATCGTTCTACTTAAGGCATGTATAGGTGGTTTAACCCCGCTCTCCATTATGAGCATTATGACGGATTGGAAGCAGACGACTTTTTCAAAAACATTGAGGCAAAAGAAGAAAGTGTGCATAACGAGCAATTTCTCCTTTGTGACTATTTTCAAATCTATTCATTAATTATACTTTTAATTATAGAGTTTTTCCATATTATTATCTAAGTGTTTTCAAAATCGTCTGCTACAGATTTGTTGAATGTGGGAAAGGGAAAGGTTTAAATATAGAGTTTATTTACAGTTAAACTTGTGATGCGAGAGGTTATATCCCAAGTGTTATTTACAAGCCTGTTACAAACGAGTGCGTCATCGCGAGTTGGTTATTAGCGGTCTAAAATCACGCGGGGATAAGAATTCTCGTATTTAGACTTTAAAAATGTTTAGTAGTAATGGCTGTCCTACTTGGTGCTCAGCGCTGCGGGATTAGTATAACGACTGACTGAAAGGTGTTTGAATAAATGAATGGACCAGTAATACTGGTATCTTACCCTTGAAACGCCGTGATATAATTTAACAAAATGTTGAAAGCGGCTTAAAGCACCAAACATTCAATCAATCATACTTCTCGAATTAAGCTTTCAATGGTAAATGTATTTTACATTAGATAAACGATCCATCAACATTCGTGTCATAGCCCGTAACTGACGCTATTGTTTGGGTAAAACAGATGTGTGTATTGTCCTTTAATGATGACGCGAATATGTAAAGTGACGTGGACAGTGACGTAATATACGTGACGTCATTTGACCTCATCGCATTACTTCTGATTATATTTCACATGCCTGGATATTTCTATAAATCTAAGCATGTTATATCAATCTCATTGAAATCATCTCGTATTAACGCTACGCATTTAGTCAGATCGTGTACTTTAGTCAGAGTGCATGTTATATATATATACAGAGTCAACTGTGAAAAGAAGCCCTTGAAAGATTCACCGCTTGAAAAAGTGAATTTACTAGGATGTATTCTTGGGTTTTTGTTATCAAAAATCTACTGAAAAGGATTTCTCAAGATACTCAACTGAAAATGATCAAATTTTATATCGATTTATTATATTTGATTATAGGTGACCGTGTTGCATTAACATATTCTTTTTTCAAATCTATAGCAATAATGATGACGCCATACAGCACGTACATGTATTGAGAAGTTTAATCGCGCTTCAGCCAGTACATGGGAAAACGTAGTCCTTCACGTTTGCGAATCTGAACAATGTAGATTTATATCAGCCTACATATCGAGGGCTTGGCGTGAAACGGTTGTAACTAAAAAATTATTTTGAAAATCCTCTTTTAGGGGCAATTTTGACTCCTTTGTAAAACAATGCAAATTTAGGTGCCATTGCTCAAAACGAGCAATGTCACCTAAATTACCATTGTTTACCAAGAAAAATGATTTTAAGGTTATAAAAACTTTATGGCGAGGTGATTAACTTTGGTAAAAAAAAAAACTAATTTTAGTTACAACCGTTTCACGCCAAAACCCTCGATATGTCCTAAGTCTTATCAACACCTGCACAAGTTTACAGAAGCTTCGTAAACGTTTATGTCATAACTATGCACAGGCTGATCTGGAGCGTCACTGTTCCAAGTGTCAACTTTTACCTTTACCAGGGGCGTCTATGTATTTTGTTTTCAATTATATGACCTCTTAGCATTAACTTAAAACATAAACATGCTAAATTCCTGCATGTTGTGTCTACCTCCTAGCTATTTGACAAGTTAGGAAGTTTTTTATAAATCAGTGTTCATGTTTCCAGCGTCCTGTTTTCATAGTTTTATCAGGGACTCGTAATTAGAATATCGTTCAGTCCTGGGGTCTCGTAATTTTTGCATAATTGAACAATGTTATGATATCATAGTACAAGGGACTCATTGTTTTCGAGTGTGACTCTCCCTTGATTGTCATTAAGAAATTCGTCCAGAGGACTCTTATCTTGAAGCTTGTAAAGAGTTAATTGAAAGAGTTGTGATTGCATAAAATTGGCGAGTAAAGTAGTCCAATAAATAATTGAAATAGTTATATGAATATACCCGAATGTGTCTGCATCGGAAGGTCGAGTGTTCGATCCCCGGTAGGGTCATACCTTTTATTGGCTGTCCGGATTGTTGGGTATGCATTATGACGTTGTACTCGCTGATGTCAGGAAAAATGGAGCAGAAGTACTGGTAACTAACCCAGGAAACGCCGTGATAAATCGTAGAAATTATTGGAAACACGAAACAAGCAAAAAAACACAAACATATCGTCGATTCAAATGCTGATGCAAAACTATCTAGATTGTCCTTTAAGGGCATTTTGATGGACTTTAGGCAACGCTTATACATTTGATATAAAACTACATTTCCTTCAATGCAGCTAAAATGGTCAATTGCAAATTTGTTAAGGTTGTACGTATAACGGAATTCGACTGCATTTTGGTGCATTTTATATCTATATAAGACCATTATACAGCAATCCGCTTTAAAAACATGAACTCAAACATAGAAAGACTCTTTGTGTATTGGAGAACAATCATTGAATCAAGTTGAAAACATTGTAGCAAAAGGATATATTGCTCATTACGAGGGATTTCTTATTCTGACCACATGGACGTGCTCCTCTAAAAATAAATATGACCCTATGCATTTATGCATAGGGTCATATTTATTTTAAGAGGAGCACGTCCCTTTGTTCTGACACATTGTTTTCAAATAGTCGTTTGAAGCAGAAACGTCAGAAAATGGTTCACTTTACAACAAACATGATCGGGAACCATGACAAACATGATATGTATAGCCATTACTGTGTTAATGTCCATATAGTATACACTCACATATACAGAATATGGAACACATGTACATTTACCTGAATATAATGTATTGTAATGTTGTGTAATGCAATTTAGAAAACAATAAATACAAGTGCATGAACATGACATGGCACTGTCATTTATATACAGCAGATATACAAATAAATAGATATTACCATAACAAGCGCAGAGGACATTAACAAGTACGGCGTCTACATTTAATCTTAGTGCTTTTACATTACATTACGTAAATGTCTCTTTAAATAAAGAGGGAATAGGAAGACGCTACTTTAATTAAGTGCAGACTATTAATTGCAAACATTGTGCAATTAATTACATGCATGTACTTTAGTAACGAGGTATGTTTCTCCAGTTGTTCCGATTGTTTCGGAATATCTCCGAATATGACCGATTGTTTCCGTATATTGACGGGTTTTATGTTATGAATGTTTCCGTAAAGCAGTCGAGGACTGTCCGAGTAATTCCAGAAACAACCGATTACGGTACATTGCATTCGGTAAATAGCCGTTTTCCTTTTCGTTTATTAGCCGATTGTGGGGCTCGAGAAAATAAAACTACAAGATACAATAATACATGCCGTCTGTTAACCCTTTCCCACATACAAACGAAGCTTACTGACGCCTCTACAGCAGTTAACTTTAAAATACATTGTGACAAAATGGAGAAGTTGCTCATGATGAGCAATTTCTCCATTTGCCACAATGTTTTCTTTCTGATCAATAATAATTATACATTTATTTAAAGAGGTTTTCCATAATTTGGAAAAAATATGTTCAAATTCGTCTGCTGGGGACTTGCTATATATGTGGTAACGTGTCAAACTGCTTGACATTTGACATACTAATTTGGGGTCGTTTGGTTTTTACGTACTCATTTACATAAAAATGGCTGACAGACGTCAATACCTGAAGATCATCCATCACAAGACGTCATGTATATATGGAGCACGTCACAAGATAACCGACCTTCAATTATTCAACAAATCTACGAGCTACATGTATATCTTGGTAAACATGTAACTATTGTTTTACATGTCTAAATCCTATATTGACAATCTATGTATATATGGGTGCACGTTTCCCGAATAACCGCCCTTCCGACGTTTAGGCTTTTAATTACTCGACATATGTACGACATATCGAGGGCTTAGCGTGAAACGGTTGTAACTAAAATTGATATTTTGTTACCAAGGTTAATCACCTGGTCATAAAGTCTTTATAAGCGTTAAATCATTTTTTTTGGTAAACAATGGACATGTAGGTGCCATTGCTCGTTCTGAGCAATGGCATCTAAATTTGCATTGTTTACAATGGGATCAAAATTGCCCCTAAACCAGGGTTTTCAAAATAGGTTTTTAATTACAACCATTTCACGCCAAGCGCTTGAAACTCTATGTATTGTATTGTTATTCCTCGTGTTATTGATCATGCTGTCCAATTGTTCTACCTGAGATAATTGATAGATTGATTGCTTGGGGTTTAACGCCGTTTTTTCAACAATTGTTCAGTCATATTACGGCGGCCAGTTCACTTACTCATATGTTTCCTGGTTTTCTCACACAAGTACTCCACAAAACATACTCTCCAAGCAAACCTGAGAGAAAGAAAGTTACCTTTTTTGTTCTTAACCGTACCGTAAAACCTTGAACAAATACGTGTACCTGTAAGACTACCAAAACAATCAAAGTATAGTCAGTTTTTGATCATAGCCTTTACATGGAAGCTTCCAGGATGCACAACGTGTCTACGATTAGATGGCGAATAAGGAATATCTTGATGAGATTGCACGAACGGATATATTCGGGGTCCGATTCCAATCAACAATGCTTAGCGCCAAACAATACCGTAACTCTTGAATAAGGTTGGAACACATTCCATAAAACATGTTTTTACATTTTATTTAAGTAAATGACTGATTTGGCATTAACTGTTACCTTGTTGACTAACAGTACGTGTTAAGTAATTATTTTTGTTTATGCGTTTTATTTAGGGAAACAAAAATGATGAAATTTGCTTTTAAGTGTTTAACTCTTTCGCCGCAGAATTTCGCAAAGTCGACTCTTTCATATTAAACATTGGATCTCTCCATTCTTCGTCCAACAGGAAATTGGCAAAGTATCGACGTTGCAAACAATCCAGCTGAATCTGCAATTTTTGCAAAAACCTTTAATTGCTGTTGGCAGCAAAATATTTAAAAATGGTAATAAGGACGTTCTCTCCTTAAAGGTACTGACTCAAGGTTGAGATCAAAATGTTAAAATGTTGAAACTTCTGCAAATATTGCTTATAGTGACAACAAATATAAATTCAAAACTATTTAAGAAGTGAATGTTGAAAATAGTTCAATTGAATGTCATTTAAATGTACACAGTTTGGCTTACTGGGTATGACTACCCAGTACAAATGATGCATACACGATCAATTATTAGATGTTTATTGTACTGGAAGTTGAAATTAGTACTCTTACTTTATCCAGAATTATGATTCTAACATTTTAAGACAATTTTCGAACAGTTTTAAAACTTTGATTAAAATATATATAATCTAAAGTTCAGCACCTTTAACGACCAGGGGTAAGCATTACACAGGTGTCTAGTAAAATGGATCCGTAGTGGCGGTAAATTACCATGACAACGCCAGGATTTAACTGAAGAAATGTCAAAAGCGGCGTAAAACATTATCCAAGCCTATATCTACTACGTACATCCGCGAGCAGACAAAGACACGGATTTAGATTTCATGGCCGCAACATTTCAACGATACGTTTGATGGGATTCATGCTAAACCCCGGTAGCTCAGTTGGTAGCGACGCGGTCTGTCAATCAAGAGATTGTGACTTTGAAACCCAGCTCGGCCAACATTCTCTAATTAATGTATTTATTGCAATAGAAGAATGTATTAACTTTTCGAAAAAAGCTGTGTTACGGTCATATGTTCAATACATTGCGTGGCGCTTAGAGCTTTTGGAGTTAAAATTACGACTTGCTGCCTGGTAGCTGGATAAATAGACACGTATATAAACATTTAATACTGGTAACCTAGCCAGAACACGCCGTATAATATCTGAAACATTGCTTAAAGCGGCTTAAACACCAAACAATCGATAACAAATTGGGAGTGGTGATATTGTAGGAAATGATTCAGTTACTCATGCCCTGCTAAGACTTGTTCTACATCGTAAATGGTGTTGTTTCTAAAATATCGATGGTCGGATTTGGTGTCGAATTATTCAATTAGTGTGATTGGAGTTTAACGCCGATTTCAAGGGCAGTTCTGTTATTCTACGACTTCCAGTGCGCATATACTCAGTTCCAAAAGAAAGTGTGCACTTTGTTTTCTGTGATTTTTCATCGACTACTTTTCTGAAAGCCTATATATTTGGTACCAAAATTGAGATATGTTTACGTACAATATGGCGAACATTTTAGATTTTGAGATTCTCGAGCCCACTGCTGTCGCCCCCAACGGAAATGGCTTCTGGCCCACTGTAAACGAGCAGCCCGGTGACGTGCTGTCAAGACTTGCCCCACATAGGGCCTCCTAGCCCGGATCGGCACCCGAGGTTGCCTGAGGCGACGCAATACGGTCTGTCTGCTGATACCGTACTGCCTTGCAGTACTAGACGCCGTTTGAAAACGACGTCGAAGGTGCGTCAACGTAATAAACATGTCCGTTTGTTGATTTGTTACCCTAGGTCTACCAGATCTGCGGCGATCTGCTACACCACCTGTTTGCTGGAAACGTTGGCGCAACCGAATTACCGTGTTTCTGTGGCATCGAATACACTGAAAATCTTTTCATACCATGTGGTAGATTTTGGACTCGATCGATGACAAATACACTTGAGATATAGTGTGCGAAAATTGAAACCGATACGTCTGCTAAATATTGAAATATTTAAAATTAAAAAGTGCACACTTTCTTTTGGAACTGAGTGTGTGTTGCTTTTTTGGCTTTCTCGAACCTAAACTCCATAGAGCCGTCTTAACATACTGTGATCGCCCCTCATAGTTGTTAATATGTAACTTAAGTCATAAACGTGTCAGATCGTGAGGAAAATCAGACATGATTATACTGGTAACAGTTACACAATGGGACAGGTGTGCTTACACTTAAGAAGTCTTAAAAGCGTAATCGTTACTATTAATAGAAACTCATTGACGTCACTTCCGGGTGTAGGTGGCAGGTATTTGTTGGCATTTATGACATTGGCGGCTATTGTTTTCAGCTCGCCGTGTGGCTTCAAGCCGAACTGCAAGGGTAAATTAATCAACATAGGAATGCTGTTGCATCTTACATCATTTTTTTATTTATTTTTGATCCATTGCGTGTTCATTAAATTAGTGGTTTCGGTCTTAATGAATAAAATCGAATGACTTCATATTAAGGAAAAACGCGAATTCAACGTATTCACCTAATTCAACCGTATTCCTAAACAAACACTTAACCCTTTGCCCTCTAATTTCGACTTTAAAACAACATATATTTCATATTTTATTTAAGTCTCATCCATGTACAATCATATATATATATTTACATGTATTGTTAATATAATATTACAAATAAAAAGCACATGGCCTTTCATGAAATGAAATACAAGAGACATATATGTACCATTCAGGTTAAATGTAAGGTTTTCCATCAGTGGTCATTATTAGAGAAACGTTTCTAAGGTTTGAATTCCTGAATGATAGGGTTCCCTCATGCATTACGGTGCATGAATACTTTTTGCTGAACGCATGTCTATTTCCTTGTCCATTGACGACATTGTATTGAGTAACTACCAACTTCAGGTAAGGTATTATCACACATTTTCCGGCAGTGGTCATTGTGAACCCTTTCCCTTATACGACAATTCTGCAGCAGACGACTTTGAACATATTTTGTCATAAAATAGAAATTCTCTATAATTGAATGGATAACCTATGACTAAAAGTGGAAAGCATTGTGGCAAAAGGAGAAATTACTCGTTTTGAGCAATTTCTTCGTTTGTCACTATGTTTTCAAAAAGCCTTCTGCTGCAGAGGCGTCAGAAAGCGTCTATATGATGGAAAGGTTTAAAGAAAATTTCCTCGCGTTTGAAGTTCGAATGAAATGTGTTTCTCATACATCGAGGGCTTGGTGTGAAACGGTTGTAACTAAAATTGGTATTTTTTTTACCAAGGTTATTTACCTCGCCATGAAGACTTTATAAGCGTTAAATCATTTGTCTTGGTAAACAATGGTAATTTAGGTGCCATTGCTCGTTCTGAGCAATGGCACCTAAATTTGCATTGTTTACAAAAGGGTCAAAATTGCCCCTAATACAGGATTTTCAAAATATGTTTTGAGTTACAACCGTTTCACGCCAAGCCCTCGACATGACGGTATATGGATACTTTTTATTGAATGCATCCCTGTATAGTCTCTTTCCTTGGCAGTGATACATCTATATGTGTTTTGAGTAACCGCCACCTGGACACAGCATGATCAAACATTTTCCGTCAATGTTCATTTTTAATTAAAGTTTTACTCTGGTATAAAGTCCGAATTGAAGGTTTTTTTACGTGCATACATATAACTGTTAATGAATACTTCAGTAGAATGCCAGGGTTTTCGTACAAACAGTTAACGGTTCATGAATATTTGTGTTGAACGCATACCTGTGTCTATTTCCGTATCGGCATTGACGACTTGGCTGTTTGACAGAAATAGTTCAATGAGTAATAACCAGCTTCGGGTTTGGTATTGTCAAACATTTTCCATCAGTGGTTAGTGTTAAAGAAACTTTGATAATGCCTTATGTTCAAATGATAGAGTTTTCGTGCGTGATAATGTGTCTATTTCCTTATTCATTGACCACTTGGCAGTTAGACAGAAATAGTTTATTAAGTAACCAATTGCCAGTTTGTTGATAAAGTACGGTCGAAAATGTATTAACAAAACTCGTCCCAGGTTCTAAAGCAGTACATGTACCAGACAGTCCTGTGCAAGCAGTTGATGTTCAGTTAAAAGTGTAACATCTCTGCAACGTGTTAGTCATTGCGGTAACAGTGAACGTACTTTGATTCACAAATCCTTTTTTTTTTTCCTCCTCAATCGTTCGTATTATTATTGCAAATATTTCCTACCTGACTTAATAATAGATGAAGAATATATGAGTAAATAGTAATTTCGCTACATGACAATTACTGGCTTTATTTCATTAAAGACCTATCGCCTTTGTGACACATATTGTACATACACGAGTAAGGATCTAGTAGTCCCATACGGCAATGTACTACAATGACTTTTATTGCACGGTAGATGATGAATATGCAAATAAGACATCATTATCTTATACAATACCGCTATTCACTTGTCGATTGTTCCTGGTATAGGTCCTTATCCACCTACAGACGTATTTTGACGCCACTGCAGCTGACGAATGTAATAAGAATGTGGCAAGAGGAGCAATGCCATCTATGCCAATACGTTTTAAATTTTATTCAATACTTAAACGTTCACTTTGAGAGAGTTTACTTGCATTTTTGTCCAAATGCTTTCTGCTACAGTTTTGTTTTATGTGAAAAAGGGTGAAAATGTCTCACTTTTTACCGGCCTTTAGTTTATAAACCATTATTGCTTATAGATGAAACCTTCTAACCTTTTTTTTTAAAAAAGAAAATGACGTAGTTCCTTGTCTGATTTCCTTCGAACGCCAGAAATTTATGCAAGCTGTCTTAGATATATATCCATATTGACAATGGGAAATTGTTTAATCGCATCTCTTAAACACGATCTCATTAAAATCGCACCAAAAAACTTCGCTGAGTGTGCATTGATCTGACGACACCGCATACAAAAATCGTCTGATGCGTTATATTAAGAGAGTTACATGAACAATACTGCTATACAATGAGTTGAAGTATTTTCGTCAATATAGAATATGTATGGCAGACCAATACAAAGTGATACTCGCTTTCAACCATCTTCGTCTACATGTAATTCGTTGATCCTTGTGGGTTTTGTTTTTTTATCAGGTAAACGATACGGTTGATTGATTGATTAGTTCGTGTTTTATGATACTTTTAACTCTTTCTCAGTTATAGCACGGCGTCTCAAGGGTAAGTTACCACTACTTCTGGTCAAATTATCCGAACACAAACCAGTCAGTCGTAATGCTAACCCCGTAACCCTGAACGCCAGGGATGGCAGCCATTACTGCATGTATCATACCTGCCACCTACACCCGGAAGTGACGTCAATGAGTCTTTGGTACGACCAAATGGCGATTGCGTTAAAATGTTCATTATTATTGTGTGCACAATTAAATCGCATTACACATCCAACGCTCGGCTTTAATTATATGAGTTATCTCCGCTGTTGATACCTAACGATGTGGTTGGTGATGATTTGATTGGCTGATGTAAAGGTCAATCTGAGACGACCCGTAATAGACGTGATTCCAACCCATACGAGCGTGTGTTACTGCTTCAAAGCTACGTCTGGTTTTAGTGTGATTGATATTAATGATAATATACTAGCCGAGCCCCGGTAGCTCAGTCGGTAGCGACTTGGGCTGTCAATCCGGGGTTGTGAGTTTGAGTAGGTACTGTGACAAGCGTCATTCGTCTTTCACCAATGGGATAACAGTCTATGTGGAAAAGCAACCAGTTGCTTGAAACGTATGTTGTGTGAAATACTGGTGTGAGTAAACCAGGAAACATATGAGTAGGTGAACTGGCCGCCGTAATGTGACTAAAAAATTGTTGAAAACGGCGTTAAACCCAAATCAATCAAATCAATCAATAATATACTATAATCGAGTCATATAAAAATAGCTGATCTAAATATCTATGTAATCACAAACGATCGACAATGTTAAAGGTTCTGAACTTAAAGATAATTTAAGTCAAAGTTTTAAAACTGTCTAAAAGTTTTCTTGAAAAATTAGAATCATAAATCTGGGATAGAATGAGAGTAATAAGTACACGTTACACGTACAATACACATCTAAATATTGATCGTATATGTTTCATTTTTACTGGGTAGACATACCCAGTAAGCCAATTTTTTCTACATTTTCATGACTTTCAATTGACTGTTTTTCAACATTTGCTGAAATTGGTTTTGAATTATTTATTAATTACTTTGTTGTCACAATTAGCAATATTTGCAGAAGTTTCAAAATTTTGATCTCCATCCGGAGTTCAGCACCTTTAAAGTTAAACTATTATCGGTGTTAATTGAAATGTTGCATAATGAATTCATTACATGGTCACTTTTCTATATGTGAGAAAACCAACATTGTGTACTCTGCGTAAAGTATCAACCCGGACCAGCCTAAGCATGCCGCGCAGGCTAACCCGGACCGACACTTTTCGCTTCCTGTGGATTTTCTGTTTCAGGAGTCATAACTCCATACCTCTTTCTCCTTGATACGGAATGTTTCGACCTGGATCAGCCTGCGCAGTTTGCGCAGGCTGATCTGGGTCGATACATTACGCAGAGTCCATAATGTTGGTTTTCTTGTCGGCCGGCTCATGTTTCTATGTAAAATGCCCTTGTTATATTATGAGAGTTACATGGACAATACTGCTATACAATGAGTTGAAGTATTTCATCAATATATAATATGTATGGCAGACCAATACAAAGTGATACCCGCTTTCAATCATATTCGTCTACTTGTAATTCGTTGATCCTTGTGAGTTTTCTTTATCATCAGGCAAACGATAAGATTGCTTGATTGATTAAATAGTTCGTGTTTTATGACATTTTTAACGATTTCTAAATTATATTACGATGTTTCATGTGCAAGTTACCACTACTACTGGTCGATTTATCATAACACAAACCAGTCAGTCGTAATGCTAACCGCGTCACCCTGAACGCCAGGGATGGCAGCTATTACTACATGTACGAAGTCATTGGTATGACCCGATCGGAACGATAAGGAGTAAATTATGATCATCTGTTTGAAACGGAGGGTTTATCAGTAAACAATACACTTTTATTTTAAACAATCCAACAAGGATGCATTTACAGATCTCTGTATTCGTCAAGACGTAGAGTGTTATTTCCATTGTACTTTATATACGGGAATTCTGTTTCTGAGTTACGCTTACACTCGTATAATCAATTGTCGACGCTGACGTTTTATTGTTATGACCGCCTCGGGGGTGTTGTGTAAGAGCGTCCGTCTCCGTGCGGATCCCTAGTAGTTCTTACCGAAGACTTTAAAAATGGTAGTAATGGCTGTCCTCATCGGCACTCACGGTTGCGGGTTTAACATTACGACTGACTGGCTCTTCACTTTTGGAGGAAATAAAGAATTTATGGTTTCAGGATTATTGGACCAGTAGGATTGGTAACTTTCCGTCGAAACGACGCGATGCAGCTGAATAATTGTCGTCCTTTAAATATCATTCTGGAAACTTATACTTCCACATGGGAATCATTAAGATTTTTCTTTTCTCTTTTCTTCATCCCCGTATATTTCAAAATTTCTTCTTTGCATATGTTATATATCGAATTTCCAATGACATAAATACAAATAAAGTTCATGCACGATTAACACCTGTCAGAATATTTTAAAAGTATGTTGACAAATTGCAGTGATGATAATAAATCTCGCTATCACCCTGCAAAGAGGGCAAATATTCTCTTTGCATAAACAAAAACATTGTAGTAATTGTCTTTTCTCTCCCTCCCTGGTACTCAGGATTGGTAGGGGGTAGATGGGGCGGGGGGATAGCATAACGACCCTCTCGCTGGTAAAGGTTCGTTATTACTAGTAGCGTACGCAGGGAACTTGGTGATTTAACTGAAATATTAATGAAGTCTGCACAAAACACCATACACAATGTTAACATAAACAAGCTGCACGACAATACACAAAACACCATACAAAATATTAACATAAACAACCTGTACGACAATGCACAATACGCAAAAGACACACAAGGCAAGTTGTCATGATAAATTAACTGTCACCATCATGCATATTAAGATGTCAACATCCGTAAAACCACAACATAAATATTGACGTCAGGGGAAAACCAACCCTCTGTGTTCATTAAATAGACAATAAACCTTACCTTGTTTTTATTTTGCGTATTCGATCACCTGTCGGGTCATACTAAAGAGTTTAAAAATGGTAGTAATGGCTGCCCCCCCCCCCCCCCCCTCCCCCCACCCTTTGTGCTCAGGGTTGCGGGGTTAGCAAACCGACCGACTGACTTGCTGGTGTAAGGAGGAAGAAAGGACAAGTAGTTCTATTGACTAACCCATGAAACACCGTGATATAACTGAACACATGTTGAAAGCGGCGTTAAACACTAAACCATCAATCATTAAATCAGTCAAAGTGACTGTAATTTGTAATATAATAGTCAAAGTGACTGTAATTTGTAATATAATAATTGAATTGACTGTAATTTGTAATATAATAGTAAAAGTGACTGTAATTTGTAATATAATAGTCAAAGTGACTGTAATTTGTAATATAATAGTAAAAGTGACTGTAATTTGTAATATAATAGTCAAAGTGACTGTAATTTGTAATATAATAGTCAAAGTGACTGTAATTTGTAATATAATAGTCAAAGTGACTGTAATTTGTAATATAATAGTCAAAGTGACTGTAATATGTAATATAATAGTCAAAGTGACTGTAATTTGTAATATAATAGTCAACGTGTCTGTAATTTGTAATATAATAGTCAAAGTGACTGTAATATGTAATATAATAGTCAAAGTGACTGTAATTTGTAATATAATAGTCAAAGTGACTGTAATGTGTAATATAATAGTCAAAGTGACTGTTATTTGTAATATAATAGTCAAAGTGACTGTAATTTGTAATATAATAGTCAAAGTGACTGTATTTTGTAATATAATAGTCAACGTGTCTGTAATGTGTAATATAATAGTCAAAGTGACTGTAATTTGTAATATAATAGTCAAAGTGACTGTAATTTGTAATATAATAGTCAACGTGTCTGTAATGTGTAATATAATAGTCAAAGTGACTGTAATTTGTAATATAATAGTCAAAGTGACTGTAATTTGTAATATAATAGTTAAAGTGACTGTAATTTGTAATATAATAGTCAAAGTGACTGTAATTTGTAATATAATAGTCAAAGTGACTGTAATTTGTAATATAATAGTCAAAGTGACTGTAATTTGTAATATAATAGTCAAAGTGACTGTAATTTGTAATATAATAGTGAAAGTGACTGTAATTTGTAATATAATAGTGAAAGTGACTGTAATGTGTAATATAATAGTCAAAGTGACTGTAATTTGTAATATAATAGTCAAAGTGACTGTAATTTGTAATATAATAGTCAAAGTGACTGTAATGTGTAATATAATAGTCAAAGTGACTGTAATATGTAATATAATAGTCAAAGTGATTGTAATTTGTAATATAATAGTCAACGTGTCTGTAATGTGTAATATAATAGTCAAAGTGACTGTAATTTGTAATATAATAGTCAACGTGTCTGTAATTTGTAATATAATAGTCAAAGTGACTGTAATTTGTAATATAATAGTCAAAGTGACTGTAATTTGTAATATAATAGTTGAAGTAACTGTAATTTGTAATATAATAGTCAAAGTGACTGTAATTTGTAATATAATAGTCAACGTGTCTGTAATGTGTAATATAATAGTCAAAGTGACTGTAATTTGTAATATAATAGTCAACGTGTCTGTAATTTGTAATATAATAGTCAAAGTGACTGTAATTTGTAATATAATAGTCAAAGTGACTGTAATTTGTAATATAATAGTTGAAGTGACTGTAATTTGTAATATAATAGTTAAAATGACTTTAATTTGTAATATAATAGTCAAAGTGACTGTAATGTGTAATATAATAGTCAAAGTGACTGCAATTTGTAATATAATAGTCAAAGTGACTGTAATTTGTAATATAATAGTCAACGTGTCTGTAATGTGTAATATAATAGTCAAAGTGACTGTAATTTGTAATATAATAGTCAAAGTGACTGCAATTTGTAATATAATAGTCAAAGTGACTGTAATTTGTAATATAATAGTCAAAGTGTCTGTAATTTGTAATATAATAGTCAAAGTGACTGTAAATTGTAATATAATAGTCAAAGTGACTGTAAATTGTAATATAATAGTCAAAGTGACTGTAAATTGAAATATAATAGTCAAAGTGACTGCAAATTGTAGAATAATAGTCAAAGTGACTGTCATTTGTAATATAATAGTCAAAGTGACTGTAATTTGTAATATAATAGTGAAAGTGACGAAAATATGTGTCTGTTATAAACTTTTCAATTTCTATTTTCAGCGGTCTCATATTAATCTACACACTATTTATAACACCGGAAGTGTCGGCCAGGGGGCGCATGGTGGAACCAGCACAGCGTTCCAGTTTGTGGACTCGGGGGTTCGATTCTCCAGTAAATTTCGATGATATGGGACTAAACTGTGGAGGACCTTGGGTAAGCATTGATATTATCTATCCCGTATTAATAATGATGTTTTGTGGGAGAAAATGTGTTTAATGTCGTTTTAAAGAATTGCTCAGTCATATCGCAGCGACCAGTTCACCTACCCTGTCTCTTTCATATCACTACTCAACACAGGGGTCTGCTTAAGCAACTCGCTTCTCTTCATCACGGACTGATATCACATTGGAAGCCATGTGCAAGACGTCATTCACTTTTATCATATATACGTCGGAAAGAATGTTTGCCGATGATGGATTCGAACTCACAACCCATACAGTTCGCGTCTATACCGGCTGAGCGACCGGGTTAGGTTTTGACATAAATAGTACACACGGTCAAATAACGTTTAGAAACACCGTGATAGTATTTTTATATTGTTGAAAGCGATTATATAAAAAGAAAAACACGATTTTTCAAAAGGTTAAACTATAGGCCTCGTATTGTTTGCTACACATACCCTTATATAAGTCACGGTTATTTGTATACATATTTACATATTATGATATAAAGTCACATGACATACATGGCTATACATAATCCGCCATCATGCTGTACTTTGTACGATGTTTTCGAAAAAAACGTTTTGAGTGTAGACACTTTTAAAACGTCAGTTAATGGAAACCAAGAGTAGTGACTCCAATAATGTGTAATATGTGGGAAAGGGTTTATAAATAATACACAATGGATTGTCAAGAACGGTGACAGTTTGAAACGTCTAAGGACATAACTTGACGTATATTTGACGCCGTGTTTCATCATGTTTACCTACATGTAGATTATTATCGCATTTACCTTGTACGTAACTGATGTCAACTGAGGTTCGATTGAAATTGTGGGTCATACCTAAATACTTTTGTTTGTTTGTTTGTATGGTGTTTCCCGTCGTTTCAACTCTTTCAGCGCCAAAGGCAATATTGAGGCTTTTGCAAACAATACTTATTCAGGTGAGTCAGCTCGTAACGAGTTGTCTCACCTGAAATCAGCATTGTTTGTCTTTTATTTATCAAAATAGTCGAAACTTTGATTACATGAGAAATGCAGACGCCCGATTGTGAACACGGAAGAGTCTACTTTAAACAATTCGGCGCTGAAAGAGTTAAATAGCTATTCAGGTAAATCGTACGACAGCTCTAAAGGGACACACACATTTTTATAAATTACATACGATTTTTGTTTATCTCGTTCTCACGAGATAAAAAAAAAATTCGTATGTAATTTATAAAAATGTGTGTGTCCCTTTAGAGCTGCCGTAAGATCGCGGCGTTTCGTATGTAAATAAAAAACAAAACAGTATTACTTGAATATTTCACGTAAGTCGGTCGTAGATTTGAACCCGCGACCTCCCGCACACATGGTGGACGCTCTTCCACTATGACACCGAAGTGTTTTTAAAAAAGATGGTAGAAATATTTTAGAAAAAATTTATTTTCCGAGTCTAATAATAAATAGATTGAATTGAATACGAAACGAATTACGCATGCATTCTAATACATGTTAATGCTACGAATTGTAGTTTGAAACACATATACACACGAAAAGCCGGAGAACATTTATTTTCCGAGTCTAATAATAAATACACTGAATTGAATACGAAACAAAACGAATTAAGCATGCATTCTAATACATGTTAATGATACGAATTGTAGTTTGAAACACATCTACACACGAAAAGCTTTAGAACATTTATTTTCTGAGTCTAATAATAAATACACTGAATTGAATACGAAACAAAACGAATTAAGCATGCATTCTAATACATGTTAATGATACGAATTGTAGTTTGAAACACATCTACACACGAAAAGCTGTAGAACATTTATTTTCTGAGTCTAATAATAAATAGATTGAATTGAATACGAAACGAATTACGCATGCAAACTAATGTCGCATGCAGGGAGTGAAAATGATTCATTATTTCTGCGCGCGTTAAAAACCTGGAATGTATTTCCTGTCAAGGTGATTCTAAATAATCACTGTTTGTTTTTGTTTTGTTAAGAACAAAAATAGGGGAGATATTTAGGAAATATATTTAAACATTGATTAAAATAAGTATAATATTTTTGAAATATGTAAAATTGTAATTAAACTATGTATAACATTTAGATTAAAAAAGATTATGTAGCAGTATTTAAACCAGATGATTTAAAAGAACTTATGTACATTTTTCAGAAGATATATACGGTGGCACAGAGGTGACATGTGTATGTTTTGATTTATCTCGTGCGCACGAGATACTATGTCGTGCGCACGAGATACTAAGTCGTGCGCAAGAGATACTATGTCGTGCGCACGAAATACTATGTCGTGCGCACGAGATACTTAAGTCGTGCGCACAAGATACTAAGTCGTGCGCACGAGATACTTAAGTCGTGCGCACGAGTTACTATGTCGTGCGCACGAGTTACTAAGTCGTGCGCAAGAGATACTATGTCGTGCGCACGAAATACTATGTCGTGCGCACGAGATACTTAAGTCGTGCGCACAAGATACTATGTCGTGCGCACGAGTTACTATGTCGTGCGCACGACATCATTTGCCAATCAGATCGCCTAAAAGAAACCGAATTTCTTCATACGTTAGCCCTGCATTAAAATATAATAGAATAAAATCGTTTCTGCTATCAGCCATTTTCAAACAACATTCATGTATGTAAAGGGTATTCTGATTGGCTAATTATGTCGTACGCACGACTTAATTATCTCGTGCGCACAACATATTATCTCGTGCGCACGACTAAGTATCTCGTGCGCACGATTTAGTATCTCGTGGGCACGACTTAGTATTTCGTGCGCACGAGATGAATAAAAGAATACACATGTCACCTCTGTGCCACCGTAGATATATGTTTAAGCAAACATTTGTAAGATTTTTAACAAAACATAAATATACAAATATATGACCAGTATAGGACTGCACAGATGCACAGGCTTAGCTTAGTACTCGGTACATGTAATTGTAATTTAACTCATTCAACGCCAGATACAGTTTTGATGTTTTTGCAAACAATACACGTTCAGGTGAGACAGTTCGAAATCAGCATTCAGTGTTTGCATTTTTTAAATTATCAAAATATTCCAAAAACTCTTAAAACATAAAGATAGATTCGCCAGATTTTGAACATCTTATACTTATACATCTTAATATTTCGAAATTCGGCGCTTAAAGAGTTTTCATTCATCATGCATAAGATAATCCGTGAGCGTTGTTTAACCCTTTTACTCATATAGACGCTTCATGACGCCTCTGCAGCAGACGGCTTTTTGAAAACATAGTGACAAAAAAAGAAATTGCTCAAAACGAGCAAGTGTTCCTTTTGCCACAGTGCTTTCCACTTTTAAGCATAGGTTATCTATTCAATTATAGAGATTTTCTATTTTTTGACAAAATATGTTCAAAGTCGTCTGCTGCAGAATTGTCGTATGAGGGAAAGGGTTAACGTTTAACGTACTACGAGATTATGGCAAAGATGAATGTATCTGCCACGAACGTATAAATCATCGGTGTGTAAAATGGACATGGAATAATATATAAGATAGCTAACCCTTATCCCATACGGAAAACTACAACAGAAGACTTTGAAAAATACATCGGGACAATAGTACGCCTAACATCTTCAAAATAATATCGTGGAACATTGTAGAAAAGAAGAAATTATGTCATAATTAGCCATTTCCCCTTTTGTGACAATGTTTTCGAAAGTCGTCTGCTGCAGGTACGTCAACATTCGTTTGCAGTTGGAAAAGGGTAAAGTCATGAAGTATGTTTCTGAAAAAAAATTGTAAATACGAAATGCCGTGTTTGAAATGTGTTTTTTATAGAGCTGGGAGCATGTCAAAATGTTTTTCCATTTTAATGTATATGTTATACAGGCGTACTATTTGACAACATGTAAAGAACATGTAAAGAACATGTAATGAATTTTCAACTAAACCTCCTAGCACAATATATTTCCCATAACAGTTTCAGTTTCAGAATATTTTATTGACTCAAACTTTACAACGTTTATGGTCATTTACAAATATACAAGAACAAAATAATATATGTGTGTATCAAGGAAAGAATGGTCTCAATATAGTTTTCGGGGACGAACTGCTTTGTCATATTAGAAGCTTTAAAAAGTAATAGCCAACTATACCATGCAGATGAATATGCAGTAAAAGACATATGGCATCCCATATCACTTAATTTACATACACAAACGCATGCTGCCACATATCGTATTATCATATCCAAACAATAGACGTACAGAAACTAAAGTATACCATATACATGCGTTTCTATATGTCGCAGTGTATAGTTTGGTAAAGAAAGAAAATTAAACGTATCAACATACATATCAATGTTTATATTTGCATAAAAGCAAACATAACAGTTCATTTGTGTCTGCCTACTGTTTTATCATTTCATGTTCTCATCTATCATTCACCATCTTAAGTACATTGTATCATAGTATCATACTAACATTCACCTTATTCAAATTGAAATGTAGTTTCTATTTGAAGGCCACATGGCAGATAAGTCATATGCAATTCATTTGTTATATTACTTAATGTGCAACCTTCGTTGAATAAAGATTTTATTATTATTATTATTATTATTATTATTATACATACAATACATATATATTAAAGCACATCTCGTAAGAAGTATACATAGTGTCAACTTTTTCCTTGGCAGGATACGTGCAATACAATAAATACTATAGTTGTTTTGTTGGTTTGTTTTTTATGTTTCACGCCGCTTTCAACATTTTCTCAGTTATATAATGGCAATTCCTGCGCTACCAGAACTACTGGTCCATTTATCCTGATACCAACTCCCGTGAGTCCCAAGAAGGGAAAGCCACTGGTGTTCATTACTAAATTCTTTAATACAAGAGTTGAAAGCCGAGTCCCGGTAGCTCAGTCGGTAACGACGCGGGCTGTCAATCCAGGGGTTGTGAGCTCGAATCCCGGCTCGGCCAACTTTTTTTCCGAAGTTTGACAAAAGTCATTGCGACATGCGTCATTAGCCTTCCACCAAAGGGCTAAGTCAATGTGGAAAAGCAGCCAGTTGTTTGGGAATATTGTTGTGTGGAGTAACTTGTGAACCTGGTTCAATCTGGTTCATTATGTTATGAAGATTTGAGCTGGTACGTATCGGCTGCTGCGAGCAGTGTAGATCCAGATCAGCCGATGCATCAAGCTAAACACTGTTCACATGGAATCCGCTGTGGTCGAGTGGTTAGCGTCGGGGATTTCGGAATAGGGTGTCCCTGGTTCGATCCCCAGTCGCGGCACTACGGTCATGATGGAGTACCCTTGGGCAGGGCACATTTTCTAGCCTAGTACTGGTTTGTTTACCCAGGGATCATGAATAAGTGAACTGTCGCCGTGATATAACTGAACTATTGTTGAAAGCGGCATAAAACCCCAATAAATAAATCAAAAGCGTCAACTTCTCATAGACTGGATCAATTATACAGGATAACTGTCCTTGAGAAGACCCTTACATTTCCCCTTAATGCAACTCACAACTAATCTCTATGAAGTATTCAAGACAATTTTGAATTAAAGCTGCAATTTACACACACTCCTGTAGATCGTCTAAAACGTATTCACGCCCAAGCTTTAGTTAAATATATATGGTGAACAATCCCTTTAATTTATATTGGTAAATTCCCATGTTGATACCGAACGACTGTGTAGGTGACAATTTGATTGGCAGACGTAAAGGTCAATCTGAGATGACCTTTAATAGGCAGTCAGCAGATCTATACGAGCGAGTGCTAGTACTGTGAAGTTAAGGTCTGTCTATTATAAAACTTGTTCCGCCTAACTTATAACATCTCGCATGAAGAATATAGAAAAAGACCTTACACGTCCGTTAAAGCACGGTTTACAAGACCATCGTGCTTGATCCCGTTAAAGAGCTTAATAGGGAGGTAATCCTTACCGAAACGACTGCTTTGTCTTCTTTTCTGTAATTCACTAATCCATTTCCTCTATATGTCTTATTCTATTGTTTTGTTGTGTAGGTTTAATTAATGGCTTTCACAACTTGCCATATTGTTTGTATTCGTAAACTGTTTTTTTAATGCTTTATATGTTGGACCTAATTAATGAAAATGTATGTGTTTTTTCTCGTCGATGTATATATGTTCATTAGTTTAAACCGTCAGATAAATGTATATATGTGTACTGCGATGTAATATAACTGTATTTGCAAAGATGAATAAACTTGAAACTTGAACTTTGTTATATTTAGATTGACACACTTATAATATGTTAAAAAGTATTCAGGACAGCTAACAATTAACTTATTTAAAACAACCCTTTAAGCTAAAATATGCTATAAAGTATTCAGGATAATTTACGATCTTATTGAACAATCCTTTATTCTATCCTTCAGGTTCAACACGGTGTAAATAACGGGAGGTGTGGCGTGTGCGGAGACCGATATGACGTCATACCACGTGCCAACGAGCCCAGCGGAAAATTCGCCAATGGGATTATCGCAAATACATATACAACCAATGACAGCTCGATCATGGTTGTGATTGACGTTCAAAGTGTATATGGCGGTTATTTTGAATTCAGAATATGTCCGCATAATAACGTACACATGTCTGTGCCACAGGAGTGTTTGAATCGACACCAGCTTAGAGTGTGGGATTTGATGAGCAAAGATCCGAAGTATAAGTATTTTCCTAAGAATCTTGGACCCCAGAGGTTGCGGGTTGAGCTTCCACCTGGAATGACCTGCACACAGTGCGTGTTGCAATGGAAATGGCACACCGGTGAGTAATTAAAGCATATTATTTACACCTGTAAGCTTGTTTTGGACATTGTGTGTGCATGGTGTCTTTAGGTGCTTTCAACACTTTTCTGGCTATATCACGGTGTTTCATAGGTAAGTTAGCAATTCTACTGGCTCATTTATCTTTACATCAGCGAGTCAGTCGTTAGGCAAAGTCCACAATCCAAAGCGTCGAAGAGTGACCCATAGTACTGGTGTTTTGCTCAGGAAACGCGGTGCTATAACTGAGTAAAAGATGTTGAAAGCGCCGTATTTGCTCGCCAAATAGTTAATTCTGCATGGCGAGGGTATAATAAACCAATTTATTATTATAAAGCGCCGTAAAATGCCGATCAATTAAAGAGGGTGTACACTAGATAGTATCATGTCAATATTGTCGAATAATACATATTATATTGGTGGAATTCCCACCACAATATACACTCAAGTTACCACCGTAGACTACATGCTTATACTATTAGTTCACTGAGATAAAATATGCAAAATATTTCCGAAGTAGATGCGTCACTAGCGAAACATCAGGTTACTTCGCAGCCCTGGAGCATTGATTGTTTGGTGTTTTACGCCGCTTTCAGCAATTGTTCAGTTATCTCAAGGCTTTGTCAAGGTAAGTTACCAGTACTACTGGTACTAGCTAGTAAGTCGTGATATGCTCACCCCGCAACCCTGAGCGCCAAGGATGGCAGCTACCATTGTTAAAGTATTTGGTATCCCCCAAGACTGGAGATCGAGCCAGCAACCTTCGGTACCCTAGGCAGACGCTCTAACACTAAACCATCGAAAGAAAGAAGACCGCATCGGTTGTGCACTTGAAGAGCGTCCGCATCGGATGTGGGAGTTCTCTTGGGTTCGATCCTCGGTCGGCCAATACCAACAACTTTGAAATGGAACTAGTGGTTTTCCCTTGTTGACGCGATGAATAGTACAGGGTTAGTATACCGACTGATTCGCTAGTGTAATAAATGGACCTGTAGTACAGGTGTCTTACTAAGGAAAACGCCGTGATATAACTGAATAAAATGTTGAAAATGGCGAGATAATTAAATAGATTTTAAAACATAGTTGTAAAAGAGGAAATTGCTCCTAGGTCCCCTGTTGTAGCTGCTTCAAAAGGTGTCTTTATGTAGGAAAGAGTAAATTGTGTCACCTGCCCAGACATACATTTTGTCACCTCCCTTGGCAGGAAGATACATTAAGAAGATTTGTGTCTATCACACTTTTACGTACTGACACATTGACTGGTGAGACGTGTTTCTTCGGTCACTCTAGTACATACCTTCAGTCACATACTGTGGATGAGCCGACCGGGGATCGAACTCGGGTTTGGTTTGGGAAGTCAACAGTGCAAAGCCAGATCAGATGGACCGACGGACCTGGATCAAAACTGGTCGCTCTGTCTTCACAAAAAAAAAACGGATTATTTGTGGAATACATTCGTGCAGTGGTAGGGCGTCGCCCTCTCGTACCTAAATTCCCTGGTTCGAATCCCGTGATGGGCGGATTGTGCCTTTGGGATGTTTTCCACACAAACGGCGCGAGTACTGGTCATGTCTCCTGGAAGCAGACAACAAGCGTGATTAATACAAGGTTGAAGCTTGCTTCGCGATCGATATAAAATAAAATTAGTTTAAACTAAGCCTTTTTAACATGGGGTGGCGTTAATGCAGCTTAATCTGTGTGAAGCTTTGTTGCACACGTGTCATTATTCATTAAGGACATGTCCTTAATTTGGCGTAGACGTGACAAACTTGCAATAATAATTATGTCAAAGTCGTCAACCAAAGATAACAATTTGCGGTTAAAATATTTCAAACGCTTTGTTTGGTTTGCTTATATCAGTAACTTAGATACAAGTATCTACTGCAATAGATGAATGTTTAGACTTATCTTTGTTATTTTCATATCTTCAATATTTTTTTAGTTTTACTTGCTACAAATATTGGGACGGGTGATAGTTTAGTATACAACTGACTTACTTATCCCTCTTATTTACGTCCCTGCTTATATGGAGTTTTACGCCGCTTTCATCAATTGTCGTTCAGTGTTTTCGGAGATAGTATTGAGACTGATTCGTCGAGATCTAGATAGATTATAGCTGTAGTACTGACAATTATACAAGATTCACCGTGATATACCAGATTGAAAACGGCGTGAAACACCAGCCAAACATAGTTAACTGTTTCATGGTAGAATAAACAATATTGTGAGAGATTTGCACTTCTCTCAATGGTAGTTGGATAATTTCGACAAAACTCGTAAATTCAATTTATACCCCGTACGAGAGTTGGATAATTTCGATAAAACTCGTAAATTTAATTTATACCCCGTACGAGAGTTGGATAATTTCGATAAAACTCGTAAAATTTAATTTATACCTCGTACGAGAGTTGGATAATTTCGATAAACTCGTATAATATAATTAAGACCTCGTACGAGAGTTGGATAATTTCGATAAACTCGTATAATATAATTAAGACCCCGTACGAGTGTTGGATAATTTCGATAAAACTCGTAAATATAATTAAGACCTCGTACGAGTGTTGGATAATTTCGATAAAACTCGTAAATATAATTTAGACCTCGTACTACAATATAACGTATGACAAACTGCATGACGGTTACAGCCACTCACACGTCAACCCACCGCCCCTTACTTCTACACTGTCCGTCACGTAACGTATACCTACACTAACACGTCAACCCACCGCCCCTTACTTCTACACTGTCCGTCATGTAACGTATACCTACACTAACACGTCAACCCACCGCCCCTTACTTCTACACTGTCCGTCATGTAACGTATACCTACACTAACACGTCAACCCACCGCCCCTTACTTCTACACTGTCCGTCATGTAACGTATACCTACACTAACACGTCAACACACCGCCTCTTACTTCTACACTGTGCGTCATGTAACGTATACACACTCACACGTCAACACACCGCCTCTTACTTCTACACTGTGCGTCATGTAACGTATACACACTCACACGTCAACACTCGCTCCTTACGTCTACACTGTCCGTCAAGTAACGTATACACACTCACACGTCAACACACCGCCCCTTACTTCTACACTGTGCGTCATGTAACGTTTACACACAATAACACGTCAACACACCGCCCCTTACTTCTACTATGTCCGTCATGTAACGTATACATACTCACACGTCAACACTCGTCCCTTAATTATACACTGTCCGTCATGTAACGTATACCCATGTTCTTATATATACCCATAAATACATTAATAAATACACGCGTAAAAGATAAATGTACGTACATACTCATCATGAATTAAGAGCCGTCCCACGGGAAAACCAACATTGTGGACATTGTGCGTAAATTATCGATCCGGATCAGTGTAAGCATGCCGCGCAGGCTAACCAGGACAGACACTTTACGCCTCCTGTAGATTTTTCTGTTTCAGAAATCCTTACTCTATACCTCTATCCCCCTGAGATGGAATGTGTCGGCCCGGATTATTCTGCGCGGACTGAGCAGGCTGGTCTGAATCGATACAGTACGCAGAGTCCATAGTGTTGTTTTTCTTACGGAACGGCTCGTAAATAATTGAGAAAGAAGACCAAAATCATACGTCATTATTGAGAAGGTAGTTTCCGTAAATATCCAAGAATTTAAAAATGACATAGTAATCAAACCCTATATGATTAAAAATACATGGTAGTCAAAATCCATATGACTGAAAAAGCAAAGTGCACGTGGTTAAAACCCCCAATGATCGAATTGACAGAGTTGTGAACACCCAACGCAACGATGGAAATGGCAGGGTATTCAAACCCCCAATGAATGGTACTAATTATACTTTGTTTTTTTTAAAAATTGTGGTTTTGACTACCCTGGAGTTTCAATCGTGTGGGTATAGACTAGTATGTCATTTTCAGACCGTTTGTGTTTTGACATAGTTTCATCCTTGCTCGTTTCGAGCATGCTGCGAGGGTGTCATTGTCCAAGATAAACACAATGTCAACCTAGTTAAATAAGTGGCAGGCATTATAATAATTAATGTATTGACAAACTGAATAAACAACGTAGAACGACAATGATAAATATATTAGTCACTGACGGTATACGTATGACCAAAAACTCTTTCGGCGCCAAAGGCAATATTGAGCTTTTTGCAAACAATGCAGATTCAGGTGAGTCAGCTCGTAACGAGATGTCTCACCTGAAACCTGCATTGTTTGGCTGTGAGTTATACAAATATTCCAAAAATCCTATACCATGAAAATAGAGTCGTCCGAGTTTGAACATGGAAGAGTCTACTTTAAACAATTCGCCGCTGAAAGGGTTAAACCCCAATAAATAACAATAACAATATACGTATGACCAGGTACGTCCGTGTTGCATTAATGTGTGATATATGCCCAAGACGTGACAAATCCACTAAGTCATTCATAAAAAACAGCGACTGAGTGTGAAAAACACTACCGGAAATAACACGTGTTATTAATGGTTCCGATACATATTCGTGACAATGGGACCCCTCTAGCGAGGATGATATTTCACTTCCAATAGAATAATGATGAATTGGGGGGGGGGGGGGGGCGCGCTCTCCATCGCGTGTGGCATTCTACTTCTTGTAGATCAAAAACATTTCGGGCTCCTTGACAAATAAATTGAAATAACACATTTTTATCGATATGTGAAGTAGGTAAATGGTCATACGGACATTTACAGCTTAATATCAGTAAATACATTCTTTCATTCAGTGCAGTGTTTAAGATACTACATAATAGAAGATCATTTAATAGTCCAGTGACTTTATAAAGAGCTGAGCAGGGTCCAATTCCACCAGCGTGTATGTCAAAAATAATATGGTCCAAAATTGACTCACCAATATGATTGAAAATGCAGAGAAGTCAAAACCCCAATGATCGAATTTACAGCGTAGTCAAAACCCAAACAATGAAAATTGCAAGGTATTCAAAACCCCAATGATTGGTAATAATCCAGTCACAGTTTAAACATGAATTCAGGTGATAATTTTACTCGAATAACAAAAACAGTGAAAGATTGATTGATTGATTGATTGGAATTTAACGCCTACAGTGAAAGAAGGATTCATTTACTTCAAATAGTAATTCAAATTGAAAAACGGAAAAAAAAAATAAAAAAAAATATTATAATCGAATGATCTTATTTTGATAATCGATACACGGATGTCCGATCGATAACTGTGGTACCCTTATCCCATCCTTAACCCTTTCCCTCATACGACAATTCTGCAGCAGACGACTTTGAACGTATTTTATTAAAACATAGAAAATCTCTATAATTGAATGGATAACCTATGACTAAAAGTGTAAAAATAATTGGGCAAAAGGAGAAATTGCTCATTTTGAGCAATTTCTTCTTTTGTCACTGTGTTTTCAAAAAGCCGTCTACTGCAGAGGCGTCAGAAAGCGTCTATATGAGGGAAAGGGTTAATGCAAATGTTAATGTGTACTCATTGTAGATTATCTATCATGGAAATCAAGCCATAATTCAATCAAACAAGGTCTACTGAACCGCAGCAGTTCGTATTGTTCGTCTAAGCAATCAGAACTGCTGCTATGCTTCCTTTTACAAAAGATACATCCGTTCTGGTAATGTGTTCGAGTTCAACGATAATTTATAACAGTCTTATGTTCGAGTTATCGCGTGTCCACTGAATGTTTAATTCCTTTAGTAAATTCAGTCTAAGTTAGTAAGTAAGTAAGTAAGTCATATTTTATTATAGTGACATGTGTACATATTTTACAAATACAAACATCCAACAATATAAACACCCGGCCGCGTAGGGCATATAAGTCACTTTTGATGAACAATCTTTACAGATAAGGTAAAAAAAAGAGATAAAGAGAGACGAAAGAAAAAGAAAGAAGAAAGAAAAAAAATTGAAAGGAATATCAAAGATTATAATTTACATGCATAAGAATTATTCATTTATATAGAAAACTACGTCTTTTTTCATTGATCCGACAAGAAATTTGGTCTAACTCTTTAACTGCCGAATTTCACAAAGCATACTCTTTAATTTTAGGGCACTCCAGTTTTCGTTCAACAGGAAATATGGTGAAATGTAATGTCTAAGTCCCAAACAATGCAGATTTCACGAGAGACAGTTCGTTACGAACTGTCTCACCTGAATCTGCTTTGTCTGCAAAAGTCTTTAATTACCTTTGACAGCGTTAGAGTTAAGAATAAAAGTCGTGAGTCGGTCTCCTTTAAATGATATTAAAATTAAAATAGACTGTCTAATTTTTCTTGTCCCAAATCTCCATCCGTCGCGGTTTGCCAATTAATGTTCGTAAGGCGAAATGAGTATGAATTAATTAATCTATAAACGTAATAATTACCTGCTATATCATGACAAAAACGTGTCACGTGACATTTCAAACTACACGTTTTCAACCATTTACTCCATGCAAAAAATAGTCCATAGAATGCATTGAATATATGACATTGAGTTTAAATTAATTGTAAATATGTATAGGATGCACTGGAAATGTTTGATTTGATTATTTTTAGTATGTTGACCTTGTTTGAAAGTTAAAGTAGAGTAAACATGTGAAAAAGACAGTATCGTCCCTGCTCGATTTCGTTCAAAATGATGATAACCATCTTTGCGGGATGAATTATTTCTTGCATAATACATGACCACCCATTTTCTTTTGATTATTTAAAAGGTTAGAGGTAATTATGATATAGGGTCTTTTACCTGTAAAGTGTTTAGAAAGTGTGACAATTGAGGATTGAAATTGGTTGATTTACATGGAAACAAAGAAGGACATTTTAAAATAAGTTTGATGTGACCTAAATGTATTTGCGAGTAGTGTAAAACAAATTGTTAAAGCCTTTTTTGACTGCCGAAATTCACAAAGTCGACTCTTCCATGTTGAAAATTTCACCACTCCATTTGTCATCCAACAGGAAATTAATATTCCAAGTTGTTAATAGTCCGAAGGGGTTAATATTCCGGTGTGTTAATATCCCAAGTTGTATTACAAGGTGTAAATATTACAAGGTGTAAATATTAAAGGGTGTAAATATTACAAGGTGTAAATATTACAAGGTGTAAATATTACAAGGTGTAAATAAGGTGTAAATATTACAAGGTGTAAATATTACAAGGTGTAAATATTACAAGGTGTAAATATTACAAGGTGTAAATATTACAAGGTGTAAATTAGGTGTAAATTTTACAAGGGGTTCATATTACAAGAGGTTACTATTCTAAGGGGTCAATATTCCAGAGTCTTAATATTCAAAGGGGTTAATATTTCAATGAGTTAATACTCAAGAGGTAACATAGTCCAAGGGTGTATTATCACAAACTCCAAACACTCACCATACTCAATATAATAATTGTTTACCCGTTGCACGTAACTTTTAACAACATTGATCTAACCCTGATAGCTCAGACGCTTGCGGCGGTGTCTGTCAATTCAGGGATTATCAGTTCGAACCCAAGCTTGGAAAACATTTTTGCCGACGTATGATAAACGTCAATGCGTCATTCGTCTTGCACCGATGAGCATACGTGGAAAAGCAACCAGTTGCTTTGGAACTGTTGTACGGAGGACTAAGGTTAGAAAGTTAGAGGAATAACTTAGGTTGATCAACTAGCCACCGTGATTTGACTGAACAAATGTTGAAAATGGCGTTAATCCAAATATCTTAGAATGTCGTTGAAAATCATAAAAATTATACAATAGCGCATACCCATCTGAATTGAGAATAATTTCAACAAAAGCGGAGGGCCTTTTTTCGAATGCTCACTGTTTTCATCACCAACCTTCTACACAAGTTACAAAACGCGTCTATATAATGAAAAGGATAACACATCAGTCAATATGTTATCCTACAATGGGCAAATTTGAAGATAGTTTTATCCATGCTTTCTGTGAAGTTTCATCCAAATTGACCCACTGGTTACTATGGAGAAGGTGTTGACGGACGCACGATGGACGACGCACGACGGACAAAAGGGGATCACAATTACTCGCCTTGAGCACTTCGTGGTCAGGTGAGCTTAAAGTGGCAATTTTGAACAAGTGCTTATCTACGTAAAATTGTTAATAACCACATTCCTTAAAGATGTGTTTTTTAAAAGAAAACATTAAAATAAGAGCCCAATAAGGGACTCGAACCCTTGACCCTCAGATGACTGAGTGGAATTCAGGCCTAAAAGTCTGATGCTCTACCGACTGAGCTAACCGGGCTATATACATCGTATTATGTGTATGGAATATAACAGTTTAACTTAAACTTTAAACTTTAAACTTTAAACTTTAAAAGTACATACATTGCGAACAACACCAAACAACCAATCTGCACATACTACATAATGGGAAAGATAAAACATGAGTCGATATAACATTGTGAATGAAAAGCATAAACATGGCAATATAAATTGACAATAAACACATTCCTAAAATATGTGTTTTTTTAAAAGAAAACTTAAAAATAAGCGCCCAATAAGGGACTCGAACCCTTGACCCTCAGATGACTGAGTGTAAGCCAGGCCTAAAAGTCTGATGCTCTACCGACTGAGCTAACCGGGCTATATACAGCGCACAATGTACATGGATTTTGACCGAAATCGATTAGTCCTAATATGGTATTGTTATTAAACGCCGTTAACGTAAAGCGTTACATTTACTTAAACTTTAAAAGTTCATGTATACATCTGTATTGCGAACAACACCAAACAAGCAATCTGCAAATAATACAAAATGGGAAGGATAAAACATCAGTCGATATGTCATTGTAATTGAAAAGCATGAAAAGGGCAAATTTTAACACGGCGGGAAAAGTGGCAAATTTTAACACGGTATTTATTTATTTATTTATTTATTGGGGTTTTACGCCGCTTTCAACATTATTTCAGTTATATCACGGCGACAGTTTACTTATTCATGATCCCTGGGTAAACAAACCAGTACTAGGCTAGAAAATGTGCCTTGCCCAAGGGATACTCCACCATGACCGTGCCATGTTCGAATGGTAATCGTCGGGGGTTAGAAACCGGATATCCCGGGTTCGAACACAAGTCGTTACGCGCAGGTCAAGGTAGAGTGCTTTCGGGCAAGACACATTTACTAGCCTAGTACTGGTTTGTTTAACCAGGGTTCAGGAATCAGTGAACTGCCGCCATGATATAACTTAAATAATGTTGAAAAACGGCATAAACCCAGATAAAACAACACTTTTTGGGTAGAAGTTAGCCAATTACTTTGGAAGAATACTATGGGACTGTAGGGGTAAGAGTTTAATATAAGGTTAATTGGATGCAGACGACGTCTTCTTGACACCACACGCTAGCTGCAGCCACAGACGTAGACGAGTATCTACGTCCCTGCTGCAACAGATGAGTTTGAAAGCATTGTGGTGGAAAAGGGGGAGGAGGAATATGTATCCATTTACCAGTGTGTTTTTAACAAAGAATCTAGTAACATTGTGTATGAAAAGCATAAACATGGCAAAATTAAACAAAGGCTTATCTACGTAAAAATGTCAATAGCCATATTCATAAAAGATGTGGGTTTTTTAAAAGAAAACTTAAAAATAAGAGCCCGATAAGGGACTCGAACCCTTGACCCTCAGATGACTGAGTGTAAGCCAGGCTTAAAAGTCTGATGCTCTACCGACTGAGCTAACCGGGCTATATACATCATACAACGTATATGGATTTTGACCGACGCGGCTATTAGTCCTAATATAGTATTGTTATCTAAATGGATAACTGATATCGACAATAAACTACGTCAGCGTAAAGAGTTACTCTTAATTTTAAAAGTACATGTATATTGCGAACAACACCAAAAAAGCAATCTGCACGTAATCAATACTGGAGGGATAAAAACATTGTGAATGAAAGGCATAAACATGGCAATATTAAACAAAGGCTTATCTACGTAAAATTGTCAATAACCATATTCATAAAAGATGGTTTGTTTTTTAAAAGAAAACATAAAAATAAGCGCCCAATAAGGGACTCGAACCCTTGACCCTCAGATGACTGAGTGAAAGTCAGGCCTAAAAGTCCGATGCTCTACCGACTGAGCTAACCGGGCTATACACATCGTACAATGTATAGATTATGACCGAATATGGTATTGTTACTGGTATCGACAATAAACGATGTTATAAATTCAATTCGAGCAGTGAACCATGACGAAAAGTCATAGATTGTTCTATCATCCAAAATAGGGATTAGCTTAAAAAAATGCGCCCGTTTTGATTAAAAATAAAATCCTGACGCACCACTAGTTCGAAGGAAATGTTAGCGGTTTAACAAGAACGTTGAACTCGTAATGCTAAGGTCCTGAGTTCGAGTCGCAATGGATTACATATTTTTATTTTATGTTTTTTCTACATAATTTTTAATCGCTCTATGTCCTTAATTTCCGTGATTTTATATTTACCTGTACAGAGGCGGGTTTAACTACACAATTTACCTGCTCCCCCTGCAACATGGACTCGGCTGATCTTTGATCCTTCAGATGTCAAATTCGGAGTATAGCGCAAAGCGATCCAATTAACTTTAAAAGAACATGTATACTGCGAACAACACCAAACAATCAATCTGGGAAGGATAAAACATCAGTCCATATGACATTGTGAATGAAAAGCATCAAAATGACAATATTGAACAAAGGCTTATCTACGTCAATTCTTACGTGTATTCCTAAAAGATGTGTTTTTTAAAAGAAAACATAAAGATAAGCGCCAAATAAGGGACTCCAAAACCTTGACCCTCAGATGACTGAGTAAAAGTCAGGCCTAAAAGTCTGATGCTCTACCGACTGAGCTAACCGGGCTATATGCAATGGCCAATGCATGTGAATTATGACCGACGCGCTCTAATATGGTATTGTTATCTTAATGGATAACCGATATCGATAATAAACGCGTTCCACTTAACTTTCAATTTAAAAGTACATGTATATTGCGAAAAACACCAAACAATCAATCTGCACGTTTCATTGTGAATGAAAAGCATAACAATGGCAATATTGAACACATGCCTATCTACATACGATTATCAATACACATATTCCTTAAAGATGTGTTTTTTAAAAGAAAACTTAAAATTAAGCGCCCAATAAGGGACTCGAACCTTTGATCCTCAGATGACTGAGTGAAAGTCAGGTCTAAAAGTCTGATGCTCTACCGACTGAGCTACATGATACGTCGTATATGGATTTTAATCGATGCTATTAGACCGAATATAGTATTGTTATCTAAATGGATAACTGATATCGACAATAAACTACGTCAGCGTAAAGAGTTACTCTTAACTTCAAAAGTACATGTAAGAGGTATCCCAAAACTAGGTTACGTATCGTAGTAAATCATCGGTTACGTCCCCTGATTATGAATAATCCACTTCCGGGGACTACAAAAAACAAAACAATGGCGGATGACAATATAATTATTGATGCGTGCAGAGACCTATTATATGTCTCTGATGCGTGTAAGGATCAAAAAGAATGAAATTGTCTTAAACGGGTCTTAGTCAATCGTCGGAGGTATAAATCGTCAAATTGATTCAATTCAATTCAATTTTATTCGGCAAATTCAGCATTTACACGCCTTTTGCCAATATAAAATTAAACAGTTAACACACATGGCAATAAAAAAGAAAACATACAAAACATACAAACAATACGTACAAATATTTTTAAATATCATTTTGTTCTTCTTATAGCATATTGACAAAAAGTTGAAATTCGGCAATGGTAATTTTCCAAAATAATTAGTTCAATTAGAGAAGAATAAAAGGGACAGCAAAGTAAAAAAGGATATTCCGATTCCACTTCTAAAGTAACTATTACATACATTACAAATACAATTACATCTGTCAATACTAGAATATCTCCCCATTTCAATATTTAATAAATGCAAACATAATCTAAAAGAACTTAATTGTTTTCTTAAAGTATCATTTTGAATAAGATAAATGTATTTTTCAAAACCAAATATTGTTTTAAATTTCCTATAGTAATTCAATTTCGAAGAAGTATGCAAGGAAGTATTCAAACTTTGAATAAATTAGCCTTTAAATCGCTGTTAAAATAAAGGTAGATAATTTACATTCTGTCAAACTGATTTCAAACATTACCAAAACTAAGATCATCTAATAGGGATTTTACTCTCATAGCCCAGCATTTGCTATTGTTACTATTGCATTGCTCATTAAATATATTAAACATAACAGAGTCGTCATTGTTCATAATCTTTAACCAGCATTTTAGTACTCTTTAACAGAACAAATCAGGGGTCAATTATAGTTGTTTTAAGAATGAGCGTGCCGTCAATTAACCACACTTCACACATTGCTATTAAATTAGGAAGATGTTAAAAATACATTGTATTATATGATAAAGGCAATCGCTGTTCTTTTTTATCAATTCGACGATAAATATATGATAACTTTTATTGTTCAGGTGTTATGGTGTCAAAGGGTCTATTTCGAGAAGAAAGAACACCACAATATTTAAAATATAAATTCAATTTATTATTTTCATAAGAATCAAATTGTCATAAACGGGTCTTAGTCAAATCATCGGAGGTATAAATCGTCAAATTGATATGAGAACAAAACAGGGGTCAATTATATTTGTTTAAAGAATGTCGTGCCGTCAATTAACCACACTTCACACATTGCTATTCAATTAAGAAGGTGTTAATAATACTTTGTGTTATATGATAAAGGCAATCGCTGTTCTGTTTTATCAATTCAATTCGACGATATATATTTATTATGCAAATAACATGAGAAGCTAAATATGTCTTATTTTAGTTTAACTTAAATTTAAGAATAGAACAAATATAGTGTCTTCATTGTGAGTAAATATATAAATATGATAATATTTATTTTGGGTTACATACATGTATGTACGGTTAATCATCTACAGTTGTATATGCTCTTCGGAAAACATTGTCTATGTTATGTAAGGAATTTGTTTAAATTGTATAATTTGCTATAAAACTTGTAGTTTTTATGCATTAAAATATATTGTATTGTATATTGTATTATATACGATTTGATTGTTATTCGTCTTAAGTTAAAATGGTAAATAATACATAACATTTTGACTCGCAATTATGTATGTGAAAAAAATAGTTGTCGGGCGTTTTTCACCTCTAAATTTACAAGAAACATTCAAAGAAACAAACAATTTATACAAACATATACACACAACACGTTTAACATATCTACAATAACAGAACAGAAAATAACTTAGTATTTAATGTACTGATGTATTCTTGTAAAGATTGACTATGGATACTCTAACTCCATAGTTATGAATATCCATAGTCAATCTATATAGGAATACAACACCTTAGTATGTAATGTACTCATGTATTCTTGTATAGATAATGATTGACTATGGATATTTTAACTCCATAGTCATGAATATCCATAGTCAATCTATACAGGAATACAACACCGTATGACCAAATTCGAGCCGACACCTCATTGAGAAGTCATGGAAATTCAGGGAAGCATCTATATTGGATAGTTGGTGTTCGTGATTAAAAGATGTCTCATCACTGTTCTGATGATCTTCCAAATATGTTGCTAGTGTGAAATAATGTTCAGGAACATCCAACCGTGTAGCGATGAATGGTTTATCTTGGAAACAAGTGTCATCTTAGTATGTGTCTGCTTCTTGTTCATTGTCATCCAAATCAAGTAGTCAATCGAGTGTGAAGATTTTAAAAGATAGTCCTCGGAAGTTAACAATATTTTTGCGCATGCGCATTAACAGCAAATAACGATAACTCGCCAAGGGAAATAACCTAGTTTTGGGAAAGGTCTATTACGAACAACACCAAAAAAGCAATCTGCACGTAATCAATACTGGAGGGATGAAAACATCAGTCGATATAACATTTCGAATGAAAGGCATAAACATGGTTATATTAAACAAAGGCTTATCTACGTGAAATGGTTAATGACTACATTCCTTAAATATGTTTTTTTTAAAGATAACTTAAAAATAAGCGCCCAATAAGGGACTCGAACCCTTGACCCTCAGATGACTGAGTGTAAACCAGGCCTAAAAGTCTGATGCTCTACCGACTGAGCTAACCGGGCTATATGCATTGTCCAATGCATGAGGATTATGACCGAAGCGCTCTAATATGGTATTGTTATCTTAATGGATAACCGTAATCGATAATAAACGCCGTTAGCGCAAAGCGTTTCACTTAACTTTTAACTTTAAAAGTACATGTATATTGCGAACAACACCCAACAATCCATCTGCACGTAATAATTAATGGAGGGATAAAACATCAGTCGATATAACATTGTGAATGAAAAGCATAAACATGGCAATATTAAACAAAGGCTTATCTACGTAAAATTGTCAATAACCATATTCCTAAAAGATGTGTTTTTTAAAAGAAAACTTAAAATTTAGCGCCCAATAAGGGACTCGAACCCTTGACCCTCAGATGACTGAGTGAAAGTCAGGTCTAAAAGTCTGATGCTCTACCGACTGAGCTAACCGGGCTATATACTTCGTACAACGTATATGGATATTGACCGACGCTCTTAGTCCTAATATAATATTGTTATCTAAATGGATATCTGATATCGACAATAAATGACGTAAGCATAAAGTGTTACTCTTAACTTTAAAAGTACATGTATATTGCGAGCAACACCAAAAAAGCAATCTGCACGTTGTCAATACTGGAGGGATAAAAACATTGTGAATAAAAGGCATAAACATGGCTATATTAAAAAAGGATTATCTGCGTAAAATTGTCAATGTCTACATTCCTTAAAAATGTGTTTTTTAAAGAAAACTTAAAAGTAAGCGCCCAATAAGGGACTCGAACCCTTGACCCTCAGATGACTGAGTGAAAGTCAGGCCTAAAAGTCTGATGCTCTACCGACTGAGCTAACCGGGCTATATAAGGTGTACAATGGATAACTGTATCGACAATAAATGACGTCAGCGTAAAGCGTTACACTTAACTTTAAAAGTACATGTATATTGCGAACATCACCAAACAATCAATCTGCACGTAATAATTAATGGAGGGATAAAACATCAGTCGATATAACATTGTGAATGAATTTATTTATTTATTTATTGGGGTTTTACACCCGGTTTCGAAATCCCCGACGCTAACCACTCGACCACAGCGGATTCCATTGTGAATGAAATGCATGAAAATGGTAATATTGAACAAATGCTTAGCTATGTAAGATTGCCAATACACATATTCCTTAAAGATGTGTTTTGTAAAAGAAAACTTAAAAATAATCGCCCAATAAGGGACTTAAATAAAAGGCTGTCAATTGTCAATAACCTTATTTTAAAAGATTTTTTTTTTTTAAAGAAAACATAAAAATAAGCGCCCAATAAGGGACTCGAACCCTTGACCCTCAGATGACTGAGTGAAAGTCAGGCCTAAAAGTCTGATGCTCTACCGACTGAGCTAACCGGGCTATGTACATCATACAACGTATATGGATTTTGACAGACGCTTTTAGTCCTAATATAGTATTGTTATCTAAATGGATAACTGATATCGACAATAAACTACGTCAGCGTAAAGAGTTACTCTTAACTTTAAAAGTACATGTATATTGCGAACAACACCAAAAACGCAATCTGCACATAATACATTGTGGGAAAGATCATCAGTCGATATAACATTGTGAATGAAAAGCATAAACATGGCAAAATTAAACAAAGGCTTATCTACGTAAAATTGTCAATAACAATATTCCTAAAAGATGTGTTTTTTAAAAGAGATCTTAAAAATAAGCGCCCAATAAGGGACTCGAACCCTTGACCCTCAGATGACTGAGTGTAAACCAGGCCTAAAAGTCTGATGCTCTACCGACTGAGCTAACCGGGCTATATACAGCATACAATGTACATGGATTATGACCGACGCTGTTAGTCCTAATATAGTATTGTTATCTAAATTGATAACTGGTATCGATAATGAACACCGTTAGCGTACAGCTTAATACTAACCTTTAAAAAGCCGTCCTACGAGAAAGCCAACATTGCTGACAGTGCGTAAAGTATCGACCCGGATCAGCCTTAGCTTGCCGCGCAGGCTAACCCGTACAGAAACTGTTCGCTTCCTGTGGATTTTCTGTTTCAAGAATCTTTACTTGTCACCTCCCTCCCCCAGCGACGGAATGTGTCGCACCGAATAAGCCTGCGCAGGCTGATCTGGATCAATACATTACGCAGAGTCTATAATGATGGTTTTCTCGTTGGACGGCTCAAATGTACATGTATATTGTGAACAGCACCAAACAATCAATCTGCACTGATTAATTTAGTACAGATGGACCCATAAGTATATGGCTAAGAGCATATGTCGAAACCCATATGTTTTCGTCATCGTACTTTCGCGTTTTCGTCATCGTACTTTCGCCTTCCGGTGCGCTTGCGCATACAGGAATTCAAAAATGTTCCATTGTATTTTTAATAACAATCGGTGCAAGCTCACCTTATGTCTATACCCATATCCGATTTCAATAAAACAATTATTTCGTTGTAGGCATAGCCTCTCTCAAAATGACTTTGTATGAAGTCGTCCATTTGTTTTGTTTTGTTAATATTATTTTGCGCATGCGTACCGGAAGGCGAAAATATGATGACGAAAACGCGAAAGTACGATGACGAAATGGCGAAAGTACGATGACGAAAACGCGAAACTACGATGATGAAAACTCGAAAGTACGATAACGAAATCGCGAAAGTACGATGACGAAAACGCGAAAACACGAACTCGCGAAAGTACGATGACGAAAACGCGAAAACTAGAAACTACGATGACGAAAACGCGAAAGTACGATGATGAAAACGCAAAATTGTATCGCATTTTCATCATCGTGTTTTCGCGTTTTCGCGTTTTCGTCATCGTACTTTCGCGTTTTCATCATCGTAGTTTCGCGTTTTCGTCATCGTACTTTCGAGATTTTGTGTTTTCTCGTTTTCGTCATCGTACTTTCGAGTTTTCGTCATCGTGTTTTCGCGTTTTCGTCATCGTACTTTCGTGATTTCGTGTTTTCGCGTTTCAGATTATTTCATTCATAGGCGATGGCCCTAACGGAATTCCGTACTTATGCCCTCGTGCTTCGCACTCGGGCATAAACACATTTTGCGGGCGTCCGCAGATGTTCACGCACTCGAAAATGTATATTATCCCTATATTGATATCTAAATGGATAACTGATATCAACAATAAATGACGTCAGCGTAAAGCGTTACACTTAACCTAAAAAATAACCTTAAAAGTACATGTATATTTCGAACAACACCAAACAATAAATCTGCACGTAATCAATAATGAAGGGATAAAACATCACTCGATATAAGATTGTGAATGAAAGGCATAAACATGGATTATCTACGTAAAATTGAAAAGAAAACTTAAAAATAAGCGCCCAATAAGGGACTCGGAACCTTGACCCTCAGATGACTGAGTGTAAGTCAGGCCTAAAAGTCTGATGCTCTACCGACTGAGCTAACCGGGCTATAAAAGGTGTACAATGGATAACTGATATCGACAATAAATGACGTCAGCGTGAAGCTTTACACTTAACTTTAAAAGTACATGTATATTGCGAACAACACCAAACAATCAATCTGTACGTAAACAATAATGAAGAGGGATAAAACATCAGTCGATATAACATTGTGAATGAAAAGCATGAAAATGGTAATATTGAACAACTGCTTATCTATGTAAGATTTCTAATACACATATTCCTTAAATATGCGCGGCCATGCACTCTCTGGGCGGTTTTCTGTTCCCGTTTTTTTTTTAAAGAAAACTTAAAAATAAGCTCCCAATAAGGGACTTGAACAAAGGCTGTCAATTGTCAATAATCATATTCTTAAAAGATGTTTTTTGTAATAGAAAACTTAAAAAGCGCCCATCGGAGAGACGTCGGAAAGTATACACGGAAAAGGGTTAATTTTGCAGGGACCAGCAGGATAATTAATAATACAGGGCCCAATGCTATAAACCTTGCTCTCTGCGCAGACTTTGTGATTGGTCAGAATCAAATTATTTCCCTAAATTGACCACTCAGGAGTCTTATTTGGTGTATATTGTTAATTTCACAGAGAACGATGAATAACTTCAGGGCATGTTTTACATAACCAAAAGCTATGGTTCCTTTTTATAGTAAAAACTCTGGACACGTTTCGCCTCCTGTGGATTTTCTGATTCATGAATCATTACTCTATACCTGAGACGGAATGTGTCGGTCCGGATCAATCTGCGCGGACTGCGCAGGCTGATCTGGTACGATACATTACGCAGAGGCCACAATGTTAGTTTGCTCGCGGGACGGGTCAAATATGTTAATTGTCTCATAAAAAAAGACTGAAAAAGTTGTAATAACATTGTATCCATGGTCCCTTTCCAAATTGCAGACGCATTTTGACGCATCTGAAGCAGACGACATTTAAAAGCAGTTTGAGCAATTTCCCCTTTTGTCACATTATTTTCAACTTTAGTCAATGAGTATTCCTTCATTTATAGAGAATTTTCGTATTTTGGCTTAACTCTTTTCAAAGTTGTCTGCTGCAGACGTATTGTATGGGGGAAAGGCATAACATCTAACTACGTTCCTGGTATACTTGGGTATTTAAGGCAGGATAGAAACACACTATGAAAAAGAAAAGTTGGTCATTTGATGCAAATCTTCCCATTTCATACAGCAATTTCCAATCTGCTATGCCAGAAAAGTAGTTAGTGTTCATGATCATGGTGCATAAAAACGACTCGTGAAAATGTAATAACAGTTCATCCTTGCTTAGATACGGTGTCAAATCGTTCGTATTTATAATCACGGTACATTAAATAATGAACACATTTCTTTATCAATTCAGCAAGGCACTGGGGAATATGTAATAACAGTTTATCATTGCTTAGATACGGTCCCAAATCGTTAGTATTTATAATCACGATACATTAAATAATGAACATATTTTTTTATCAATTCAGCCAAGGACTGGGGAAGATGTAATAACAGTTTATCATTGCTTAGATGCGGTCACAAATCGTTAGTAATTATGATCACGATACATTAAATAATGAACATATTTTTTTATCAATTCAGCAAAAGACTGGGGAAGATATAATAACGGTTTATCATTCCTTAGATGCGGTCACAAATCGTTAGTAATTATGATCACGATACATTAAATAATGAACATATTTTTTTATCAATTCAGCCAAGGACTGGGGAAGATGTGTTAATGGTTCCTCCATGCTGGGTTGCGGACCACAGGAAGAGTTCTACAACTGCGCGGACATTGCCATTGAACCGTCGGTGCACTACAACGTGCACCTCAACACAGCCGACAGACCTTTACCATCCGAAGGACCAAGGCCCGCATTGAACTTCGAAGTCGGGTTCAAGCCGTACGGGTCTAATCTCCGCCAGGATATCAACATACCGATCTCATTCTTACCAGCGGAGGTCCTTAAATCGGGAAACGTCGGCCCTGTACTTCCCAAGTTCGACTTTTACGATCCATCTGCGCCTGTTCCGTCAGTCGATCCAAGGGTTGTTCCAGCGAGTGAAACGAATGTTAATAATCTAAACGGTATCCAAGCTATCGATAATACACCCGTTGACTCCGCACAAGCTCAAGGAGGAGCAGTTGTTCTGGAGTTTAATGGCAATGCTGATCCATCTACAGTCGCGGTTGACCCAACGCAGGCCTCTCTGGGTGTGCAACATGCACAGATTGATCCAACACAGACATCCGTGGTTGACCAAAATATGCCAATGGACAATACCGGGACACAAGACCAGATAGGTTTTATAAAATTTGGTAACATGCCCGCTTCTGACATTTCTAATATTGTAAAGGTTTTAAATGATATTGCAAGAGAGCAAAGCATGGTGCCAATTGATACCGGAATCGTGCTACCGGAAGCAAACACGCCAGTCGTACCACCAGTAGATGGCGCTGTTCCTAGTTCCGTCTCAACGAATATCGCTATTCTACCAACCGGCATGGCTCCTACGGAAACAATTGCGTCAGCTGTTGATACTACTGCAACACATGGCACAAATAGCAACCAACAAGCTAATAGCATGATGGTAGAAACGAAACCACAAGACGCTGGCGGCATAGCTATTCCCAATCTTGGTAAGTACAGCTTTCTTCCGATTGCATATGAACGCCCATGTATACATAAGCTGTGTTATAGGAACCCCAAACGTAATGCATTTCAAGTCAGTCAATGTTTACTTCAGCCTGCACATTCGTGCATTATTAAAGAACCTTTCAAATGTTCAGGTGTTCCAAAAAGTGTCTGATGTTTATACAGTGGACTGCAATAATTCGATAATTTGAATAATTTGTCTAACGTATCTGTCCATTGATTGCTGTTTGTTTTGTATTTATCAACACTCCTTGGCGCTCTGGATTGTGGGTTAGCATTACCACTGACTGGCTTGTGACAGGATAAATGGACCAGTAGCACTGGTAACGTACCCAGGAAATTACATGATATATAGGCGTGAAAACAGCGTGAAACACCGAACAACCAACCAACATTAATGTTTGCGTATCACGTGAGCATACCTTGCGGACATTTTTGTCAGAGTGATTGGTTTGGCCGTTTTCAACAGCGTTTCGGCGTATTCTGGTTAAGATACAAGTCTTACCGGTATTATCAATCGTGACACCGATACCTCTGCCGTAATCACTACATACCGGAGTGTCATGAATGCAATACATAGACTTAGTACTACCAATTTTAAAGTATTGTGTACGACCCCCCTTCCCCCTTTAGGATGATTCGAAATGAATTTATGTTATTATCAGTATGCTTGGTTGTACATTCGGTCTGTGTATCATTGTCCTAACTCCACAATGGTGTTAGCATGACTACAAGGGGAGCACGAAAAAACTGACCGACATTGATCTTCTATGGTTGCATAATAATAAAAGTCGAAGTACGTGTCAGCTAGCCAAATGGTGATTTGCTTGTTCTGTTACTATACTTGGGATATCTCGGCGACAGTCAGTATCAATTTATCGAGTTGTTAGTTCGAACCAAGGCTCGTTCATGATTTTGTTGGATGAGTGACAAAAGTCATAGTGACTTGTGCCATTCGTCTTACATTAGTGGGATGAATATGCTGAATGGAAAGGTAGCCTGTTGCCTGGAAACAATGGCCAGGAAGTACACGTAAGGTGAACGCTGTTTTGTTACTGAAATACCGTTGGAAATGGCGTTAGACTGAAACCAATCAATATCTTCTGCTCATTTCATATTTGACCCTTGACCTTTCCAGGTCTCGGTGATTTGAACGTCAAGGTCGGTCTTGGAGCTCAGTACGAACAGAGAATGCCAACGCCAGACGTAACAACATGGCATAGTAACAATCCAGGTATTCTACTAATCAATGAATAACCTCTTATATGATAGAAGTATATGCCTTAGAGCATCGCCATTGAGCATTGCCATTGAGCATTGCTATACCAGTACGTGAATGGCGATTCATATTCAATGTCCCGTAGCCTTTCATAACTCTAATATATCTATAGGTGCTACCTATTTACGAAAAAAACGCAAGATAATTATAAACAAAAATTAAAGAGCATACTTTGGCCATAAAAAAGGATTTATAAGTAATTGACTAGACAATAATAATGTTAATGTCATGTGTCTTGCATTATCAAGTATTGCTGTCGTCTATTATTACGAACAGAAAATAATAAAGTAAAGACTTTTAGAAAATCAAGGAATACATTTATAATGAACGAGGTTAAAACATGAGGGCCAAGGTGATCCTTAATCGATCACCTGCATTATGGTAAAGAAGCAAATAGATCAGCCCTTTTCTGATGCCACCTGGCGACTGCCTTTTTCAAGCAGTCAATATGACTGGAACAAATTATGTAAGGGGTCACATTTCTGCTAAACCCTTTCCCTATTAGAGACGGTTTCTGAGGCCTATGATTTAGGAAAAGATTGTCGCAACAAGAACAATTGCTCCTTATGAGAAAGTTATCCTTTTGCCACAATGTTTGATAAATAATTATACTTTGAATGATTGAGTCAATAGCTCATGTATAGGAATTTGGGGTCTTCATGTACCACTTTTTTGCGGGAAACGACGTCGCTCCATTGACGTTACGCCAAGATGAAGTGTAACGGAAATGACGTCACGTCCTTCTTTGGCTACGATACAGTCAAAATTTAGTTTCGGGCGTAGAAGGCTAATGCTGTCGTTTTTTGACATATTTCTTATAGATTTCCATTTATTTTTAACTTTTCGTACAAATGTTAATTCCAGCACTTTTATGATCTTAAATATCGATTTTAAAAAAATTGATTAAAAAGACGACAATAATTTTCAATCCGTGTTTTTCTGCTCATTTTATACATACCCAAAATACCGATTTTAAAAAAAATGATTAAAAAGCCGACAATAATTTTCAATCTGTGTTTTACGTCTACTTTTTATACATATCCAAAATGGCGGCCCCCATGGATTTTTTTTCAGTTTCATTTCAGAAAGCTTCATGGGTTATTGAAAAAAAAAAAAAAAAAAAAAAAAAAATCTCACGCCCGTTAACTATAAGCGAAAAAACCCATTCATGGGGTTTTTTCGTATCATTTAGAGGTAACTTGGAGAAAAGGAAAACGGGAGGAAAAACCGCCCAGAGAGTGGTAGGCCGCCCCAAGAGTTCAAAGTAATGATAGTCAACTTTAGTTTTAAAACCAAAATGCTGGTGAAATTTGGTCTCTAATGCGTGGAAACGTTTAGACTTATGTACGAACGAAAACGTTTAGATATGTACAATTGAGTTCAACCAATTCACATGCTGACGCTTTCAACCTTGACAGACGACATGTTAAAACATTGAAGGAAAAGGAGACTTTACTCATAACCACATGTCCTCTAGTGCAGACTCTTTTTACGTGAGTATGGGTAAAGTAGACTCTTCCATGTTCAAAATCGTGTGTGTCCATTTCTCAATTTATAAAAGTTTATACTTTGTATTTTGTTTATATTGGTAACTAGAAGGCAAACAATGCTGATTTCAGGTGAGACAGCTCGTTACGAGCTGAATCACCTGAATCTGCATTGTTTGCAAAATACCTCAATATTGCCTTTGGCGCTGAAAGAGTTAATCAAGGAAACATTTTTCGATGAAATTTCACCTCTTTATATTTCCAGCAAATAATCTTATAGATCCGGCTCAGGCAGCGGAACTTGCCGCTCTTATTGCTAGCATGAATATAGCGCCATCTGTCGCCCCAACAATGGAATTACCTGCCCCTGATCTGCGTATGTTAACCGCCATGCTTCAGTAAGTGACGAGTCTTGTTGTTTGTTTGATTAATTGACTGGTTGACTTACTGATTGTATGATTGATTGGTTGCTTGATTGATTGATTGATGATTAATGAGTGATGATTGATAATGTTTGATTGATGATTAATGATTGGTGATTGATGATTGGTGATTGATGATTAATGAGTAATGATTGATGATTGGTGATTGCAGATTAATGATTGACGATTGATGGTTAGTGGTTGATGATTAATTATTGATGATTAATGATTGATGATTGATGATTAATGGTTGCATCGTCGTCTGCGTTGCCAGCGTCGTTTGCGTAGATGCAATAATCAAATTAAACTTTACCTCATAACTCAAAAACCGTTCAACATGTTTAATTGAAACTTGGTACACATGTTTCCAGTAACAATACTCATGTCTGTACTAAGTCGCATAACTCTGGCTTAAATAATTATACAGTAATGCTGTTTTTTCAACTTAGAAAAAAACGAACGAATCGTTGTAGTTCACTAATCAGCACTCTTCTGTTAATAGTGTACCAGACCCCTATGTACGAAACTAGCTCAAAAACTTCTTACGAAAAAAAAAATATATATTTCCGGTTAACCTTATTCTTAATAAGTTCAAAATATTTACAGACCGGAACTTCTTAGCCGTCGCCGACGACAGGCCGGTATCCCGCAACCACCTCCAGGCTCTGGTTCTCCACCACCAGCCCCGGGAATGGGACCGGGACCAGCCCCCTCCGCCGACCCCGGACCTCAGGGAACGATCAACTTCGGTAATCTGATAGGGGATTCTTTCTCTGGACAATCCCAGACCCAAACTTCGTTCTTTGGTCCCACGGATTTTGCATCAGGTAACACATTTTTACGGAACTTTGCATTGAATATATATATATAGGTTATGTATCTTTGAAGTCTAGTATAGATGAAAACATGAAAAAAAACATTTGAGCTCAATCAGGTGTGACATTTCAACCCTATCTACTAAATTGGGAAGAACACTCGTTTAAACAAGTATACAACATATGAGCCGTCCCGCGAGAAAACCAACATTATGGCCTCTGCGTAATGTATCGACCAAGACCAGTCTACGCAGTCCGCGCAGACTGATCCGGGCCGACACATTCCGTATCGGGGGAGATAGAGGTATAGATTAATGATTCCTGAAAGAGAAAATCCACAGGAGGCGAAAAGTGTCTATCCGGGTAAGCCTGCGCGGCATGCTTAGGCTGATCCGGGTGGATACTTTACGCGGAGACCAGACTGTCGGTTTTCTCGCGGTACGGCTCATTTAGTGCTTGGTGTTTACTGAAGATAATGCTTTTGATGAAGATAATGATTACTGAAGATAATGCTTTTGATGAAGATAATGATTACTGAAGATAATGCTTTTGATGAAGATAATGATTACTGAAGATAATGCTTTTGATGAAGATAATGATTACTGAAGATAATGCTTTTGATGAAGATAATGATTACTGAAGATAATGATTACTGAATATAATGATTACTGAAGATAATGCTTTTGATGAAGATAATGATTACTGAAGATAATGATTACGGAAGATAATGATTACTGAAGATAATGATTACTGAAGATAATGCTTTTGATGAAGATAATGATTACTGAAGATAATGATTACTGAAGATAATGATTACTGAAGATAATGCTTTTGATGAAGATAATGATTACTGAAGATAATGATTACTGAAGATAATGATTACTGAAGATAATGATTACTGAAGATAATGATTACTGAAGATAATGCTTTTGATGAAGATAATGATTACTGAAGATAATGCTTTTGATGAAGATAATGATTACTGAAGATAATGCTTTTGATGAAGATAATGATTACTGAAGATAATGCTTTTGATGAAGATAATGATTACTGAAGATAATGCTTTTGATGAAGATAATGATTACTGAAGATAATGCTTTTAATGATGATTTTTTTTTTTTTGAATATTATTCATAAATTAATGCTATCCCGGGTGATATTGTCACGCGTGTAATACACGAGTTGTTAAGCAAGAGTTTCTTATTAGCGGGAAAAATCGAAAAGTATGAGACTTTTCCTACTAGCCTAAAGTTCAATGGTATATACAATACACTAGTTTACAATATATATATGTATATATATATATGTATTATGTAAAAAGGATGTACAATCAATCCACATCAGCAAACATGTATGAATGAATTTGACAATTTAACAATTTCCGGACGTTTAAAAGAATAAAGCAGAGAGAATGGCCCTCCATAAACCTCACACTACATAAACATGCAGTTCAAAGACGACTGTAATATACAATACGATACAATGCATGTACAACAAATGCATAGCTATTAGTCGAGTTGGGCGTTTTTAGTTGTCTTATTGAATCTCCGTAACTGGATCAATTAAAAGATAATTAGCATTCAAACTAATTGGGTCACAGTTCTAAACTTTTTGAAATAAGATACATCTACAACAACATGAAGAAGGATTGTGGAACCTCCGGTGAGACTGTGTGGATGAACACACTCGTCTGAGTATACATTAATACCCAGAGTGTATAGGCGCGGCCCTTTATGTTCAAATGACCTGGGTTCGAATCCCAGCAACATTACTTACTGCTAAGTTATACTAAAATACTTAATTGCACGTTTCACCGTTTTTGCTTCCCTAATATTTTGTAAAACACGAATGGTAGAATGTATTTAACCCTTTCCCACATTCAACAAAGCTTTAAAGCCAATGTTATTAGGGAAACACAAATAACGAAATGTTCTTCCAAGTATTTAAGAATAACTAAGGGTTGATGGAATTGAACCAAGTTCTTATAAGGCTGAGTCAAAGTTCTATATATCTAAGCTGTTAGTTTAATGTTAAACGCTGCTTTCAACAACTGTTCCGTTATTTCACGGTGTTTGCTTTTTAAACTACCAGTTCATGTACTACTGGTCCATTTATCCTGAAACCAGCGACATAATTGAAACATTAACCCAACAACTGTGACCTCTCAAGGAGGGAAAGCTATTAAGATATTTAAATAAAATAATTTATTCTATAAACGTATTTTTTTTTAATTTTTAAGGGGCTGCAACAGGAATGGACATGACTGGCGAGGCACTGATCGAACCTGGTAACGTTTTGGCGCCAAGTGCGATCGGAAGGGGTGCAGACGTCAGAGGAATGGCAAGGTTCGATCCTAATGCCGTACCTCAGAGTACAGGTAATAATGCATATGTACGAGATCGTATTTTAAGCCACGCCCATCGTCAAGATAAATAAAGAAGCCAACAAATCGTTAAAAACTACCCTGTTCTTATGCATCACATAAGTTTTGTTTGTGAAGCCACGCCCATCGTCAAGAATAATAAACAAGCCAACACATCGTTAGAAACTACCCTGTTCTTAAGCATCACATTAGTTTTGTTTGTAAAGCCACACCCATCGTCAAGAATAATAAACAAGTCAACAAATCGTTAAAAACTACCCAGTTCTTATGCATCACATTGGTTTTGTTTGTGAAGTCACGCCCATCGTTAAAAACTACCCTGTTATTATGCATCACATTAGTTTTGTTTGTAAAGCCACGCCTATTGTCAAGAATAATAAACAAGTCAACAAATTGTTAAAACTACCCTGTTCTTATGCATCACATTGGTTTTGTTTGTGAAGCCACGCCATCGTCAAACAAAATAAACAAGTCAACAAATCGTTAAAAACTACCCTGTTCTTATGCATCATATTGGTTTTGTTTGTGAAGTCACGCCCATCGTTAAAAACTACCCTGTTCTTATACATCACATTAGTTTTTTTGTAAAGCCACGCCCATCGTCAAGAATAATAAACAAGTCAACAAATCGTTAAAAACTACCCTGTTCTTATGCATCACATTGGTTTTGTTGATGAAATCACGCTCATCGTTAAAATCTACCCTGTTCTTATGCATCATATTGGTTTTGTTTGTGAAGCCACGCCCATCGTCAAAAATAATAAACAAGCCAACACATTGTTAAAAACTACCCTGTTATTATGCATCACATTAGTTTTGTTTGTGAAGCCACGCCTATCTTCAAAAATAATAAACAAGCCAACAAATCGTTAAAACTACTCTGTTCTTATGCATCACATTGGTTTTGTTTGTGAAGCCACGCCCATCGTTAAACATAATAAATTAAACATAATAAACACGCCAACATATTGTTTAAAACTACCCTGTTCTTATGCATCACATTGGTTTTGTTTGTGAAGCCACGCCCATCGTTAAAAATAATAAACAAGCCAACACATTGTTAAAAACTACCCTGTTCTTATGCATCACATTGGTTTTGTTTGTGAAGTCACGCTCATCGTCAAGAATAATAAACAAGTCAACAAATCGTTAAAAACTACCCTGTTCTTATGCATCACATTGGTTTTGTTTGTGAAGCCACGCCCATCGTTAAAAACTACCCTGTTCTTATGCATCACATTGGTTTTGTTTGTGAAGCAGAAACCACTTTGGGTAATCGAGTGTACTGGACAAATTAATCAACACATGCATGACGTTGTCGGTAACTCGAGTTCAACCTCAAGTTCTTTATTTGCTTACCATGTTACATGCCGTTGCATAATTTATTAATTGCATACATAATCAACATACGTAATCTTATTTGTATATCGAATCTATGAATAAATTGACTCCTACTGCCGGGTTGTAGTAAATGGTAAAAGGAGATAACCTGGTTACCAAGGTGAAACGTTCAGTCATGTATACATATTGAAGCTCTATGTAAGAAGAATATGTGGTACTCAAAAGAATCGTCCCAGTGAATGGCCCGGTGGTCTAGTTGTTTACACACCGGACTGTCAATCCAGAGGAGTGCGGTTCAAATCCCGGCCCGGGTCTGGATTATTTTGAGGTTCTTTAATTGTCTCCCCGTCAATTAGTGGTCAAATACTTGTCCTTTCAAGGAAAAGGTGCATCGCGTGTATCGGTGCTATTAACTCAGCACGTTGTGGAAGACAGTGGTGCAGCGGTAGAGCGTCGGCGTCTCGTATCAAAGGTTCCTGGTTCGAGTCCCGTGATGAGCAGGTCCTGACTTTGGGATTTGTCCACACAAACGGCACGAGTACTGGTTAAATCTCCAGGAAGCAGACATCGAGGGTGATTAATATAAGCTGAAAACTTCTTTCGCAATCGATGTAAAATAAATAATGTTTCAATTAAGCACGTTAAAGAACCAATGGTGTTTTTAAAAAAGAGCTAGGGTATCGCACCCTGACTCCCTTGTATCTAACTCTGTCTGTTGAACGTATCTGTACCTGTCAGATGCTTGTTCATGATATACTGTACAGTATCAAATGGACCTATAGAAGATTAAACGCCTAGGCTCAATATAAGCTAAATATATCTCTATGTATTACAATACCATAGGGCTTGGTTGAGTCATATATAGAGATATTGGGAAAAGACCAGTTTACTCCTCCAGACCTAGTCCTCTGTTCGGTGTATCATAAAAAGTTATTTTTTGCAAAACATGTAGACAATACAAAACAATACAATTTTATTACTACAGTAATTAGGCCTCCGGCACATAATACAATATACACACAATTCAAAACTTCTTATGTATTGTGTTAGCCATATATTGGACATATTAACATATCGGTATATATTTTTTAATCATAATATGCACAATTCTTACCAATTGTCTTTACCCATTAAACTTTATATACACATGTATTTACTTAATGGATTTGAAACGTATTAAACAAAAACAATTAAGTGCTAAGTTATTTAGTTTCCTTTCTTACTTATTTATTTAATTTCATGTTTGTTTACTTATTTTATTGCTTGTGTTTTTATTGACTTATATGTTCAAGTAGTTTTGAAACGAAAACGGCTGTTTTTTTCTTAAAACATGTAGAGGCTTTCAAAAACAATTTTGGCAACATGAAAAATGCTGACGTAATACGACAGAAAAATGGTTGAAAACGGCTTTAAACCCCAATCAATTAATCATTTAGAATAGATGAGACAATTGTGCAGTGTTAGATCACCCCCTCGTTCCAAAGATCCCGAGTTGTAATCCTGTGATGAGCGGGTGCTGCCTGTGTGAATATTTCCAAACAAACGGCGGGAGTACTGGTTAAGTCTCCGGGAAGCAGACATCGAGCGTGCTTAAAATATGATGATCGCTTTTTTTCGGCGATAGCTGTTTAACATCAGTTTTGACCTAAATGTTAAACAAATGATCTAGATTGTAGACCAATCAAATGTTGTATTTAATGAATAATGTCGAGGAAATAAAGGAAATGAAACGTTTGATTGGTTCATAGTTAAGTTGGCGATCCTACGAGAGGCACTTATAAGATGAAGTTTTCAAATGAAATGTTCTGCATACTTTTAATTGTTTTTCTTAAGAAATAAATTTCAGTGAAAAAAATCAGTGAAAACGTATGAAATCTAATATTTAAGAGCAAATTATTAATTATTTTTGAAACATGATAAGTTTTCAGTTATTTATCGTCAAATTGCAACTTATACACCTCTTGGGAGCCTCGCGTAATCACCAGCCATTTGGCGCATTCTCGGCCTTGATAATCTATTTATAGAAACTGAAGCTGGACACATAGATTATTGCGCAAATGTTATAATTCATGGAAAATTACTGATTGTTTTGATTATTATCGCCGTTTTATCTTTTTTAAAGATATTTCTTGTTTCTAAATAGAGGTAAAATAAATAACTGTGAAGTAAACTAAGTATTGAGAGTACATCTAAAAAACTTTAACGCTTTTACTGCCAAAGGCAATTAAATGCAAACAATGCAGAGCGATTCAGGTAAGAGAGCTCGTAACGAGTTGTCTCTTCTGAAATCTTTATTGTTTGCCACTTAGACATTACATTTTACCAAATTTCCTGTTGGACGATACAATGGATTGGTCCGATTCTCAACATGGAAGAGTCGAATTTGTTGAAATTCGGCAGTGAAAGAGTTAAGACTTATCTTTCAAATAATTATAACAATCGTTTATATTTATTCCTGTCCAGTGTTCGAGCCCATGTTTATGGATACCAAGCTACCCGGCCCGGCATCCATGCACTCCATGGCGGAGGCGGCCATGCGAACTCCGCAAGAAAGCGGTGTACCGTATTTTAATCCGCTTATTCCAAGACCCCCGAGGCAGTCGGCGTCGGAACTGGAGGCGGCTATCGCACGTATGTACCTACACTATAGTCTTATCTATTTTAATTTGTAGTACTTTCCTAGTGAAAAGTGCATGTGTATTCCAAACGTGTGCGTTGTTCGCATAACATAGCAAACATACTGTACAATTTTATCACCCAGTAGAGTTTGTTGTATTAGGATTTTACGCTGTTTTTCAACATTATTTAAGTTGATATCATGGCGACAGATTTCACTTATTCGTGACCCCCGGGTAAACAGACCCGTACTATGGCATTCCATAGTGACCGGTGCGATTTTGGATCCCTGTTCAGAAATGTAGACGTTTACCACTCGATCGAGGCGGATTCCACCAATAATGTTTACATATAGCCAACTTTAACGACAATGAAACAACGTTATGCTTATTTTGGCGGAAATCACTTTTTATAATAAAAACAAAAATACACTTAGTGATCTATATTATGATTTATATTGGCGATTTGTAGATTTGTCCCAATCGAAAGAACCGCCAATGTAACGATGTATACATACACTGTATATCACATTTATAATGAAAAGGAAAATATACTGTGTGATGTATACATGTACTTTGAAAGTTTATACTGGCGGTTTGTAGATTTGCCGGAATCGAAGGATATCGCCAATATATTCTAACTTAGATATCCGCAAATGTAACACTGTACTTTTTTCTATTTCAGAGGCCCCTCTTATTTCGTCCGCTATTTCCGATACCGGTAAAGAACTAGACCCGTCCGCTCTTGTTGGCGCTAGCTACATTCCAGGTAAGCGCTACTGTACCGACATTTCATTTATTTGAACGGTTGTTTCTTTCGTCGCTGCAACTGTATTCAGATTGTTGGTTCATTTATCCTGGCACCAACCAGTCAGTCAGTCGTTATGCTAACCCCGCAACACTGAGCGCCAAGGCGGGCAGCAATTACTACCATTTTTAAAGTATTTGGTATGATTCGGCCTGGGATTGAAACCCACGATTCCCGCGGTCATTTCAGATATGTCAAGGCGTTTATTGGGTAAATTACTAGTACTACCAGCAGCATATATCCTGCCGCCGATGTTATCCCAGCAAAACTTAGAGCAAATGAGGAGAGTCAATAATAGCAGTTTTAAAGAAGTTGGTATGACCTATCCGGGAATCGAGCATTGATCTCCCGCTCAGGATGCGGACGTTGTTACACAGGCGTCCGAATTTTTATTACAGCAAAAAATGCGGAAAATCACACAATACCTCGTTAAGATACACAAAAAGTATCTCTATATTGTCTATACGCTATGATAACAATGATCGTAATGGTAATTTGGGGAATCCCGCACGTGTTACTATAAATAGCCCCTCTGTACGTCCATATAGTGTAATAATAATGACAAGGTGTGCAACGGTAATTTACCCCCTCGCTCGATTCGGGCTATAATTTCCGCAGAAAAAACGTCTAAAACGACCTGGTCACAGGTAGAGACACGTTCATAAATGATTTTTCTCGTGATCCACAACATCAATATTTGCCATCCGACCAATGCGCCGGCGTTTTTAAGCTTAATGTTCATTATATTTGGAAATTTGCAGTTATCCTGACCGCCATGCCGTGTTTTAAATCGTTGTTTGATTAATATGTCGCTGCGGAACGTTGCAAATTGTGGCGTCAGCGCATGGCGGTCAGGCCAACTGCAAATTTCCAAATATAATGAATTTATATATTAAATGTAATAAAACATTCCAGAATTAAATGAGGGTCGATCTAACCAAGCCGAGACATCAACCGCAGCACGTCATTCGTCGATGGTCATTAAGGACGAGCTGATGGGGAGAAAGTTCGGAAAGACACAGGAATATCTGTCACCCACACTTGGTAAGATTGCTCCCTTTTTTCAATACTATTAGAGGAGTCCCGATAGTATAATAAGTACCGACAAACGGGCTATGAAACAAATGGTCCGGATGTTCAATACCCGGTTATGTTATTGCTTCTTTTAGTTAAATAAAAAAAAAAACAAGCATTCAGCTTTCATCCAGCTTTAATTTATACCACGGGCATGTAAGCCCGATTGATATGTACGTGTTATATTTGAAAATATGTATATAGAGTGACATGTAGGCCCAATGCGGCCGGGATTGAGGAAGTTTATTATTGAAATTATTAATATTTGTAAGTAACATATGTCACTATAATACAATTGTCGTCCGTCCGTCCGTCATATATATAACGAAAAGAAAGAAAAATGAATAATAAAACATGCTTCTATCTTCTAGTATGTACCTTAAGTCTTTTTCTCTTAATTTAAATTTATTTTTGATATCGTTTTCATTATAACGCATTTGGTTGCCTTCTGATCACTATGAATAATGTATTGCAGAGCTGTGTCTTATGTATTATGTACATACTCAGCATCTTAATAAAATATTGTATATTGCATTAAAAATGGGTTAAATAGTCTATGACGGAAGTCAACCTTTTTAACTATTTCGTTGAAATGTGTAATACGCCGTATTCAACAATATTGTAAATATATCAAATACAGCAACAGTTAGCTGTATAACAAACCAGTAATAGACCAGAAAATGTGTCTTCCCGAAGGACACTCCACCATGGTCTTTGCAAGTGAGGATCGAACCCGGGATGCAGGGTTTTAATTACCCCATGCGCACCACTAAGCCACGGCTAATTCCCGGAAAGTTAGCTAACTGCCTGGGAAAAATGCTGTGGAAGTGGTCTGAGAAAGCCAGAACGCACTTGCTAGTAGAACTGGCTGCCTTGATATAATTGACATACTGTCGAAAACGGCGTGAACATCCTATTTATCGATACATCAATAAATACTCTTCTGTGCATGCCTAAGTCTTCATGTGTATTCATTTGCAATGTATAATCAAATTTGATGGACTTAATTTTCATTTTGTAGTATAAGATTATTTTTCTTTGTAGTCTATGTTTTTATCTTTCTAAAAGCTGTATTCATTAACTAAATATGTATTGTATTGTGTTTGCTTGGTATTTCGTTTCTTCTTTCATCCTTCAATTATTGAATGATTTATTTATTTATATACATGTATTTATTCATTTATGTATTTATCTATCTATTCATTAATTTATTTATTTATCTATCTATGTTTTCATATCTCTATTTATTTATCTATCTATTTATTTATTTATATATTTATTTATTTATCTTTCTATTTATCTATATTTGTTTATCTATCTATTTATCTATCTATTTATTTATCGATCTATTTATCAATAGTTATTTCTTTGTTTATTTGGTACAGGCACATCACTCCCTGACGGTAGCAGTATCACAAGAACCGACTTCAGGAGTGTTAAGGTTCAGGCTGGATATAAGCCGACGGCGGAGGAGATTCTCTCGGGTCAAGCCGGAGTTTACCACTCGACCCATAACGTTGACTCAACCAGCCTGGAGGCCGTGGGTCCGTCCCCGACGAACAGCGCCAATATCGTACCGGGAATCTTAAACAGCATCATTGGTATGTTTGCTTTAGTTGTTCTTTAACGCCATCTTCAACATTGTTTAAGTTGTATCACGGATTCATGAACAAGGGGAGAAGAAAAAACACTGTAGTGCTTATCCTAAACATATTTGAAATATCATGGGCAGTCTTAAATGACCTAAGCTAGTGGGGATCTTACCGAGGGTGCAATGTTTTAAATGATGCACTGTTAAGAATTAAGCACTGTTTAGAATGATGCACTGTTTAGAATAATGGAATGTTTTAAATGATGCACTATTTAGAATGATGCACTGTTTAGAATAATGCACTGTTTAGAATTAAGTATTGTTTAGAATGATGCACTGTTTAGAATAATGTAATGTTTTAAATGATGCACTATTTAGAATGATGCACTCTTTCGAATGATGCACTGTTTTAAATGATGCACTGTTTAGAATAAAGGAATGTTTTAAATGATGCGCTATTTAGAATTATGCACTGTTAAGAATGACGCAATATTTTAAATGATGCACTGTTTAGAATTATGCAATGTTTTAAATGATTCACTGTTTAGAATGATGCAATGTTTTAAATGATGCACTGTTTAGAATGGTGCAATATTTTAAATGATGCATTGTTTATAATGACGCAATGTTTTTAATGATGCACTGTTTTAAATGATGCACTGTTTAGAATGATGCAATGTTTTGAATAATGCAATGTTTAGAATGACTGAAAAAACATGTGTGATATTTATATGTGAGCGGTGCTCTAGGAAAACCAATAAGCATAAGTATTACACAATTTGTTAAAGCATATTTTATTTCCCATAGTTACATAATTTAACATATGACATACATCGTTTTTGGATTGGGACGATAGTGCAAACTAATTAAATAAATTTAAATGAATTACAACTAAAAATGGCTGACCAATGATAGAACAGAGAGCAGGGGTTATGACAAAAAGTAACTATGAACATTAACTATAATGATTATCCACGTATGGAAAAAAAAACTTGCCTGCATATTTATACCAAACGATTCTCTTTCAAATGTTTTATAAAAAAGGTTTCTTTTAATAACATTTAGACAAGTGACCATTATCAATGGCTCTGCTGAAATGAAAGAAGTAGTACCATATGTATCACTTTGATCATATAGTATATATATTTATATTGCCGCCAGTTATTACTTGACGATGCTGACCTAGCTCTAAGCTTTTTGTATATATGAACAGTGGAACCTGTGTATAAAGACCAACCTTTGGGAAGACGACAATATGGTCTTTCTTTACAGTTGGTCTTTATTTGAAGTGTAATCTAAAAACATGGCCGCTATAGACAAGGAATTGCTATTCCAATGTGGTCTTTAGTACAAGTTTGACTTTAAATCATTAGGATGCAAAGATATGAGCGATGTTCTGGGAAAACCTAAAAATCTAAGCGTAATAATTACAAGTGTGTAAAAGGGCTTGCCTGGGTATCCGAGCTAATGCATTCAAAAGATTACTGCTAAAATACGGGTTCTTTACTTACTGCTTGGCGAACTATGTAAAAATGCTGGCCGATCCGGACCTACACTGGGCACAGGTGCCTAGCGGGTGACTATCATAAGGCATTGCCGATATCTTCAAGCGATGTGCGATCTGTTAGATTAAAATACAAATTATGGCGTGCAACTAAATGTACACCGAGACAACATGTGGCGCATTTAACAATTAGGTATCTCAATGCATTTTGCCCTACAGTTAAAATCCTCACAGTCTTAATCATAGGCTTAACGGTGCATCGTCGTGCAGTTTAGTCATAGAAACATATTTGACATAAAAAAGCACTGTAGAGGTCCTGTGCTTAAAGACCCATTGGGGGACAGGAGCATTCTGGTCTTCGTTCACAGTTGGTCATTTACTGCAGGTTCATTTATGCAGAAAATGAGTAATTGTGGAAGTTAATTCGTGGTTGATTTAGACAGGGAACAGCTATAGAAAGGTTGCCTTTAACACATGTTTTACTGTTGTCCAAATAGTCTCACACCAATTGACTTATGTTAGATTCCATCGCACAATAAATCACTATACAGTCCAACATGTTGTAGCGATCCCCTCTGTTTAGCAGCCAACGTGTATAAAGCGGTCACTTGAAAAATTAACCAAAACAATATGTTCTTCTTTGTTTGACTTGTATTAAGCAGCCACCTGTTTTTTAGCAGCCAAACTGTAATCTCCCATGGGTGGTTGCTTAAGACACAGATGAGTGCATTGCCAGACGCGGCTTATATATTTGTATTAATGTCAGTAACAGGTCAATTTGTTCCGGTAATATAGATTACTATAATTTATATCATAAATGACGTCGCCAGCGTGAAATAACGTCATTCTATATGTTTTGGTATATAACTAGCGTAATAACAATGCTACGTAACGTCATAATGAAAAGCATTGAAAATGACCGCGCTATATAGCGACGTTATATATATTTCGCGCTAATAATCGTCGAATTGGAATTTATGATATAAATAGAATATAACATTCGTGGTCATTCAATACAAAATTTATTTTATTAAACTCATTTTCTAAAATTGCTAAGAACTCGCCAAGGCTCGTTTTTATCAATTTTAGAAAACTCGTTTAATAAAATTTCGTATTGAATGACCACTCATGTAATATCCTCTATATAATTTACAATCTTTGTAAAATCACACACTAGTTATGCATCCATATCTCTTTCAGGTGGTGGAGCATCAGCCCCTTCGGATTCCTCTCTCGATCCAGCAGATCAGAAAACGCGACAAGACCTAATTCGTCAACTAGGGGAGGCGATGGGCGTCATAGGCAACAAACGGAGATCCCCGAGCATATTCGCTAATAACCAACAGGCCGCCACCCCGATGATCTCAGATCCAACGCTTTCGTCACTGTTATCTTTCACTGGCGCAGGTCAGGGCATGAATCTCTTTGGCAATGCACCATCCCGGACACAGTCTGCTGGTAATCAGAACGCTGCTTCATCCGGGTCGTTCAACAACATTGCAAACATAGCCAGTTCTACTAGGAACAGTTTGGGTTCAAACCAGAACACTGCTTCATCCTCGTCTTTCAATATCGGTCCAAACACAGTCGGTTTCAACGCCGGTTCGAACACAGCTGGTTCAAACTCGAACACCGCTTCATCAGGGTCTTTCAACAACGGTTTAAACACAGCCGGTTCAAACCAGAATAGCGCTTCATCCGGGTCTTTCAACATAGGTCCAAACACATTCGGTTTAAACCAGAACACCGCTTCATCCGGGCCTTTTAACCCCGGTTCAAACAAAGCTGGTTCAAACCAGAACACCGCTTCATCAGGGTTTTTCAACCCCGGTTCGAACACAGCCGGTTCAAACCAGAACAGCGCTTCATCCGCTTCTTTCAATACTGGTTCAAACATAGCCGGTTCTAGCCAGAAGTTTTCCTCATCGTCGTCTGTCAACACCGGTTTAAACACAATCGGTTCAAACCAGAATACCGCTTCATTCGCATCTTTCAACACCGGTCCAAACGCAGCCGGTTCAAACCAGAACACGGCATCATCAGGATCTTTCAACACCGGTTCAAACCAGAACACCGCATCATCAGGGTCTTTCAACACCGGTCCAAACGCAGCCGGTTCGAACCAAAACACCGGATCATCAGGGTCTTTCAACACCGGTTCAAACCAGAATAGCGCTTCATCCGCGTCTTTCAACACCGGTTCGAATACACCCGGTTCTAACCAGAAGGTTTCCTCATCCTCGTCTTTCAACACCGGTTCAAACAGAGCCGGATCAAACCAAAATACCGTTTTATCCGGATCTTTTAACAACGGTTTATACATAGCCGGTTCAAGCGGATCTAGAGGTGGTTCCGTTGATCCATCAAAGGGTCTCGGAATGGAAATGGGAATGCTTGGAAACGGTGCAGACATGTCGATGATAAATAATCAAGTCTCAGTACAAACACAACCATCACAATCAAGGCCGTCAAGTCAACCAATGTTAAGAAAGAACAGGCCATCCTCCTCCTCGTCATCGTCGTCATCATCATCGACAGCATCATCTTCGGGGACATCACAAAGTGCATCAGCTCTTTCGCCAGGCGATATCTTAAGTGCCAGTGGCGGAAGTGGATCTGATCTATTCGGCATACCTGGAATGACGGTCGAGGAAATGATGGCAATACTTAACATGGGACAATCGTCGTCAACTGCTGCGACCTCGTCGTCTTCGGCGGCGCGTCCGAGTCTACCTGCAAGTCCGCGGAAAATAACAAACAAATCGAGTTCTCCTATAAGATCTACAATGAAGGTGGCGACACAAACTAAGACCAGATCAGCTAGTGTGGTCCCGGATCCATTTGGAATGGAATCGGACATGTTTGGTCAGCAAAGTCCGTCGAGTTCACCGGCAATTCAACAAAAGGTCAATAATATTGGAAGCGCAAGTTCTAATCCTACATCAAACGTAATGGGAACATCGAGTGGAAGGCTGAATGAAATGGGTTCAAGATCAACTGGAAAGACAAATTTACAGAGAACGGTTGGCACATTAACGAAGGATAACACCGACCCACTTAGGCGATTGACGATGGGCTCAAACAGCATCGGCCCGGCAAGTATGCTTATACAAGGTCTCGGTGGCTCTGGTTTCCCAAAAGGCACATCAAGCAGTTATAAGACTAATAACATGCTTCCTCGAATGACAACTGTTCTTGCAGAAGTGGCTACCACTGGCACTGTTGCTGAGCGAATTGATAAAGGTAGCACAGCCACTGGAACATCCAACACTCTCGCAGGAAACACAGGAGGGCAACCAGCTGGAGCTTCGTCTAAAGCTTATGACCCAACTTCTTCAACAGGACCGGATTCAAGTAGTACGCTAACCGTACAGGACATTGAAGCGTTAATGAATGCGCAAAATATGGGTTTTATGGGGCAACAACCTTCAGCCGGAGCTTATGACCCAACTTCTTCAACAGGACCGGATTCAAGTAGTACGCTAACCGTACAGGACATTGAAGCGTTAATGAATGCGCAAAATATGGGTTTTACGGGGCAGCAACCTTCAGCCGGAGCTTCGCCTAAAGCTTATGACCCAACTTCTTCAACAGGACCGGATTCAAGTAGTACGCTAACCGTACAGGAAATTGAAGCGTTAATGAATGCGCAAAATATGGGTTTTATGGGGCAACAACCTTCAGCCGGAGCTTCGCCTAAAGCTTATGACCCAACTTCTTCAACAGTACCGGATTCAAGTAGTACGCTAACCGTACAGGAAATTGAAGCGTTAATGAATGCGCAAAATATGGGTTTTATGGGGCAACAACCTTCAGCCGGAGCTTCGCCTAAAGCTTATGACCCAACTTCTTCAACAGGACCGGATTCAAGTAGTACGCTAACCGTACAGGACATTGAAGCGTTAATGAAGGCGCAAAATATGGGTTTTATGGGACAACAACCTTCAGCAGACCCAGCATCCGCTACCTTAGATATGGGGAACCAGATGATGTTTGGATTACTCGGAATGGGTCAAGGCATGATGGATCCAGCCATGTTTGACGAAATGTTTGGACCAACAAACCATCTTGACCAGGCAGGTACAACATCGATGAAAAGGGCACACGGAACAGTCGATCAACAGGCTGAAGCTAAGCTTAATGCTATTGCTAATAATCTATCTGGACTCGATGGCGCTGGGACACAAACAATCGTGGACCCACCCGTCGTACAAAATGCAGCAGCTTCTAATGCGTCTACTACCGTAATGGATGCACCCGCACCAGTATCAGATAAAGTAGCCACAGTACAAGTAGTTGATAATCTAGCAGCTGACGCAGCTTTAATGAACGCCAACGTCAATACTCAAATTGATGGGGCAGCTGGGGAAGGAACAATAAGCTTGGCAGATTTGCTTTCAGGTGCGTTTGGATTTACGAACCCGGGGGCTGGAACAGATCAAACGATTATTGATGCCCAAAGTGTCGGTTATGAAACAAAGTCTACGGGTCCTGCAGGGCAACTTACCGAAATTGCAATAAGCCCTGCAATAGAGGGAGCAGTTACCAAGACGCAAGCACACACAGACTTCACACCGCTTGGAAATGTAGGGGCAGGATCGTTATTCGAATCAATGATGACAAAGGGGCCCGGCCAGGAAGAAATAATTTGGGACCCGCTAATGCAAACATGGGTACAAGCTACTGACGCACCACCAACGGTTAAAGGGCAAGGATCTGTTAATGTAGTTGTCAATCAAACAGCTGCAAATGCTGGAACCGTCGTTGATGCAAACACCGGTATTTCAGGTGCGACATCCTTAGCAGATGTAGGTATGTTTAGAGCCATATCTCAAGAAGTAAAAATTGATCAAACTGCTAACTCTGGACCAATCGTAGATGTAAACACTGGTTTATCAAGCGCCACAGGCATGAGTATGTTTGGTGCAAGTACCACAGAAGCGCCCTATGATAAATTCGGTATTCCAGCGGATCCAATGCCAGGCCTTGTTTCTTCTGTAAAAAAACAGCAAAAATTAAACTTAAAACCTGAGCAGAAATTGGTACAGTCATTCACGGAACAAGCTTCCATGATTACGCAAACAGTCGACCCTAGACCAACTAAGCCGACCGCTGCTGTGGGAAGCATCACCCAGAGTACCCGGCCACCACCCACTCAGACTACTGTTAAGTTGGTGATGACGACACGCGGTTCCATGGAGACGACGTTAGATCCTATTGTTGCGGAAGAAAGAAGACGACTAGAGGGTATACTTAATATACAGAAAGCAGAGCTACAAACACTTCAGCAACAGCAACGCGACCAAAAACGACAACTGATGTTGGAAAAACAAAAAATTGAGTACGAACAAAGACAATTACTTTTGAAACAGCAACAACTGGAGATTGAAAGGTCAAAGAAAATTCAACTTCAAGAGCAAATGTTGTTAGAGAAAAGAAGGAGAGAACTTACACAGCAGAAAGAGGCTATGAGGTTACATAAACTCAGAGACGAACAACAAGCAAGACAAAGGCAAGAAGTGTTGGATAGGAAAAGACAAGCAGAACTAATGAAAGTCCGCGAGGCTGAATTAGCAAAGCAAAGAGAGATAGAACGTCAACTGGAATTGGAACGCCAAAGGCAATTAGAATTACAAAGACAACGAGAAGCTGAGCTTGCAAAAAAGCAACAGGCGGAAACACTAGCAAGAGCTCGGGAAGCGGAAGCGTTTGCAAGAGCACAGGAAGCTGAAGCGGCAGCGGCTGCTATGACAACGATAAAAGCCGTTGAACAGACGACCACGATGCCTGTTAATTTAAGTCAACAGCAGACTGTCCATGGCGGTCAAACTAAAGCTGATGCTGCCCCTTCGTTTACACCTTTAGGTTCTGTTGGAAACGCCGATGCTAACGTTTCGCCGGATGCGGCCACAGTAGCCGCCTGGCAAGCATTTTTACGATCCCCACAAGGTCAAGGGCAGTTCGGAACTGCATCCAACACCGTTCAAGTCAAACCTCCAATTCAAGCAGTTACCGCAATGACCGATCAACACATGATGAATTCTGCCAATATTGCATATCAACAACAGCAAATGGCAGCAAGTATGACCTTACCAAAGGCACAATTGCCAGCCCAACAACAAAACCCGAATGCCCCAGCGATGTTGGCATGGCAACAAGCAATGCTAAATCAAATACCAATAATGCAAACACTTCCTAACCAAGCCGCCGCACAGACAGTACCTCTTTTTCCTAATATGGTGGCGATGCCTGGTATGCAACTTATTCCAGGTACGAATATAATGGCCCCGGCAGCTCCTGGTACCGGTGGTATCATGGGAGCCTGGTCAGGCTTATTACAGCAACAGAAACCACAAACTACACCGGCTCCAACGACAACAACAACAACAACAACCCCGGCCCCTACTACAACATCTCCTAAACCTAAAATTCCTATCAGACCGGATCCTGAAACTCGTAACTTTGTAAGACAAATGTTCGTTAAAAATATTGGTCCCGGCATGGATCCGTTGAGTATACTTGTGGGGTTAACTCCGGAGCTACTCATGAAATCTGGAGTAAACCCGCGCATAGCAAATAGTGGAGATTTAAGTCTTATTGTCCCAGCAGTAGAAAGAACGTTAGGACTTTCACTGAAGTCGGTCGCCGTCGGTCCGAATGGACGTGTCCGGCAGCGATCAAATACAGGTGCACAGCCAATGACTCCCTTGGGAACGCCACCAAGACGGACCCCAATGGATCGTGCTAGGGAACGTCGAGAGTACATGTTAGAGCAGAGGATGATGACCGAAATGATGCAAGTTTTAGGTCTCGGACCTGACCCGCTTGAACCTGGTGATCCAGGATACAGAGGGCCAGGAGCGACCGGAAGGACACGCGGACGGGCTAGAGGAATGGGTATGGCAGGAGGGGCTGGTGGAATGGCTATGGGAGGTGGTGCTGGAATGGGTATGGGAGGCGGCATGGGAGGGATGGGCGGAATGGGAGGAGCTGGAATGGGCGGTACCGCAGCGGGCAATCCCTTTGAAATGACAGACGCTCAACAAATTGCTATGGAACGACGAATGTCGCAACGTGGTGGTATGGGAAGAGCCGGGGCTGGTATGGGCGGCGGAATGGGAGGTGCGATGGGCGGAGGAATGGCCGGTGGTGGATTAGGAGGCACAGGTGGGCGACAAAGTTCAATTCAATCACAATTAGAAATGCTTGGTTTTTAAAACTTAGTCTTACGCTTAGTTCGATAAAGGATTAGACGTCTGATCGCTGACATGACATATGTCATGTTTCTGGCTTACTAAGCTCAAATGTATCTATATGCTTGTCTGGGTTTAAGCCCACCAAGTATACACAGTTTAAGGTCGTTTTGCATAGCAATAAATACCACTAGGGGTCAATTTCTTTCTCGTGCTAAGTCAAAGATCAGGTTGAAAAGAGTAAGCATAATAATTTATACACAAGTAAACTGTAAACATGTAAACAATGTAAACTATAAACATGTTTACGTTATAAACATGTAAACCTGTTAGCTTTATACCATGCGCAAACATGAACACATATACTCATGTAAACTATAAACATGTAAACAATGTAAACTATAAACATGTTTACGTTATAAACATGTTAGCTTTATACCATGCGCAAACATGAACACATATACTCATGTAAACTGTAAACATGTAAACCATGTAAATTGTATGTATGTTTACGTTATAAACATGTAGACATGTTAGCGTAATACCATGTAAATTGTAAACATATACACCTGTAAACTGTAAACATTTAGAAAGTTATACACATGTACAATGTTAATATAAACACACGTGCACTGTTAACGTTAAACATAGGGGTTTGGTTGAGTGACCAGAGAGACATTGTTTGATAAAGACCAGTTAACACCCCTCCCCTTTTATAGTCCTCTGATAAAATCTACTGGATAAGGAGAGTCCTCCATGTCCGTCAAGTCAGTTATAGCATGCTCATGTTTACAGTTTACATGGTAAAACGTGTACATATATTATGTGTGTATAACGTTAATATGTTTACAGTTTACAGTACATATATAACATGATTATAACGTTAATATGTTTACAGTTTACAGTACATATATAACATGATTATAACGTTAATATGTTTACAGTTTACATGGTAAAACGTGTACATATATAACATGATTATAACGTTAATATGTTTACCGTTTACATGGTAAAACGTGTACATATATTATATGTGTATAACGTTAATATGTTTACAGTTTACATGGTAAAACGTGAACATATATAACATGATTATAACGTTAATATGTTTACAGTTTGCATGGTAAAACGTGTACATATATTATATGTGTATAACGTTAACATGTTTACAGTTTACATGGTAAAACGTGTACATAAATTATATGTGTATAGCGTTAACATGTTTACAGTTTACTTGGTAAAACGTGTATATATATTATATGTGTATAGCGTTAACATGTTTACAGTTTACTTGGTAAAACGTGTATATATATTATTTGTGTATAACGTTAATAATTATGTTTACAGTTTACATGGTAAAACGTGTGAATACATATTATGTGTTTATAACGTTAACGTGTTTACAGTTTACATGGTAAAACGTGTACATATAATATGTGTCTTTATATTGCTAATGTGTTTACAGTTTACATGGTAAAACGTGTACATATATTACATGGTTATAAGTTAACATGTTTACGGTTCACATGTGAGTATGTTGTACATGTTTACAATTTACATGTATTTATGATAACATGTTTATATGTTACAGTTTACATGTTTGCGTTTTACGTGTTTGCAGTTTACATGTTTGCGTTTAACGTGTTTGCAGTTTACATGTTTGCGTTTAACGTGTTTGCAGTTTACATGTTTGAAATGTACATGTTTGCAGTCTATATGTGTGCAGTTGAAATGTTTGCATTTTACATGTTTATATGTGTAAAGTGTACACATGAATACTTATGACAATGGCATTGATCACGATATACTCTGATCTCATGAGGAATGTTGTTAGTTCGTTAGTGCGTTCAGTAATGTGTAATGTTAGATGACGGTAGCCATTCCATCAATTAAATTAGAGCTACTTTGTAACGAACCTTAGAGAACAATACGCTTACAAAGTGAACTTCTTAACTGAATGTAAGTTCAACAATCATTCCAAGATTCATTAAAATCAACTTTCTCAGGAGATTGCTGGTAAAGGGCATGAACTGAAATGAAATGAAATTATAAAAAATGAATTCTTCGAAATGTGATTAAGATTTTTTTAAATGTAATTATGGATATGTAATTGTAATCATGACTATTTGAGAAAAAAAAATGAATTATGATTCTTTTAAAATAAATAAAATTAATTATAATCATTTGAAAATGAATTATCATTGTTTGATAATAAATTATAATTAGTTGAAAATGAATTTACTTATCTGAAAATGAATTATGATTCTTTTAAAATAAATAAAATGAATTATAACTATTTGAAAATGAATTATAATTATTTGATAATAAATTATAATTAGTTGAAAATGAATTTGCTTATTTAAAAATGAATTATGTTTCTTTTAAAATGAATTGAGAAAGAATTAGGATTCTTTGAAAAAAATAAAGTATTTATGATTCTTTGAAAAGTAAATATGTTTCTATGAATTAAATTTATACCATTTAAATAGTAATATATGATCCTTTGAGAACTAATAATACTTATTTGAATTGTAAATATAATCTTTCAAAATATAATTATTTTTCTTTGAAATGCATCTATGATTGAACTTTATATGTTACAGTATGGTAACGGTGAAGAGGTCTCCGACAATCTTCGCCATTCTCCGACTTTCTCCGTCACTCTACGACATTCTCCGTCATTCTCGGACTGACTTCACCCATCTTCAACATTAAGCCATTAACTGCATGTACATCCGAGGCTGGTCGGACTTCTTTCTAAACCTGAATTGCAACGACTCTGTCTTCCGTAATTTTTTGATGGTATTTGGGCTCAACAAGACGAGATGCCGCGATCCTGAACCAAAGGATTCCAAATGGAAGCTGGTGTCCGACCTTTGCGTTTAATAGCAAATATACTTACCGTGTTCAGCTCCGATTTCCTGAAGAAGACATGTTCGAAATTTGGCAATTCCAATTATTTGTGTAATAAGAGTCTTGGAATATTTTGAAAACTAAACAGTGAACAATGCTGATTTCATGTGAGACAGCTCGTTACGAGCTGGTTCATCTGAATCTGTGTTGTTTGCACAGTCCGCAACACTACCGTTGATGCTGAAAGAGTTAATGACAAAGGTGTTTACTACATAAATCGATCTACATACGAACTTTAATCATTTATTATATCGATCTTTTATCGAATACCTAATGCCTTCTCTGAGAAAGAAAAAACCTCTGTCACCATCAAAGCAGAAGACTTTGGAGATATGCTGGTGTTTAAAAAGTTTTCTCCGTATATCAATTTATCACAGTGATTAATTCCAGTTTTGTTTAATTGCCAAATCGTCATGTATGTTAGAAATAAATTCGAGTCACTGTCAGATTTGGCCATAACTTTTCAACACTGATTTTCATCCTTCCATCAATATCTTTAATTTGGTATTGTTTTCGCCATTGGAGGCCGCCGTATTTCATTCTGTCTTCACGAAAAGATGAATTTATTTTGAGTATAAATCGATCTACGTGTATTTAAATTCCTCTTTTCGAAGACATTTGAATCTGGAAAAGAGCATTACATTGTTCGTTTAAGTTGAAAAACGGTGGAATCCATTGCATTTATCGTCATAAAGAAACACCATTTGATTGGTTGCGACATTTATTTCGTCAGCGTGGAAGGAGGAATTTTATTGGTGGTTGGTCTGTCACGTGTGATAATTATTCATTCATTCGGTCATTCTTACAATCGATTGTTACCGTGTATAGTTTATATTAAATATTAATCTACACATTCCAATTGTCGGTTGTAATTTGACTGATCACGTGTTGAGGATGTTCGGTTCCGATTCGCATCACACTCCCAGATTGTCCGAAAAATTGCGAATTGTTCAACATTACTTCTCATCGTAAATGGGTTTTGGTTTAAAGATATTTCATTATCCTATTTTTGAATTATGTAAACTAACAATAATTTGTGCATCGTCTATCGATTTGGGGTCTTAATGGAATTTCTAAACAATATCATTTTAAGTTATATTGGCATCAGTGTGGCTACTTTTCCACTCGTTAATTTCGAACATGCATTTAACTTTGTATAACATATATGTGGACGATGAAGATGATGCTTTAAGACCCAAAATCGCCAGACTCAGCAGATATATTCATAATGCCCTATTTTGAAATTCGATAATAAAACATGTCGTTGGTGAATATTGCGATTAGAAAATTATAGATATCGCCATAGAAGGCCAGTTTACTGACGTAAAGGGGCGTCGTTATTATCTTGTTTTATATATGTATGTGTGTGAATGCGTAACAGTGTAGTGAATAAAAGCAAAACATCCATGTCCATAGCCTACTTGTGTTCTCTTTCTCTTTTATTTTTATTTTAATCCACTTAAATGCTTGGTGTTTAACGCCGCTTTCATCAATGATTCGGTTATATCACGTTGTCTTCTGGGCACGTTACCAGTACTAATGGTCCATTTATCCTGACAACAGCCAGTCACTTGTAATGCTAACTACGCAACCCTGAGCGCCAAGGAGGACAGCCACTAATACCATTGTTAAAGGCTTTCGTATGACCAAATGAACACTTAATGTCAATGAATAGTTATTGTTTTCTTAATCGAAATACTGGGTAAATATCTTTCATTTCCATGTATAAACTATAATCTGTTCACAAAAGAGGAATCCGCCATGACCATGAGTGGTTAATGTCGGTGATTTCAAACCGGGCGTCCCGGGTTCAAACCCTAGTCGCTCCGGTCAAAGTGGAGGGCCCATGAGCAAAGCACATTTCCTAGCCAAGTACTGGTTTGTTTACAGAGGGGTTATGAATAAGTGAACTGTCGCCGTGATAAAGCTGAAACAATGTTACAAACGGCGTAAAACCTCAATATAACAAATTGTTATAATACAGCATCGTATACCAAGGTATATATAATCCAGACAATTTGAGAAATACAGTTTGTAACAACAATTCTATCATCTGAATTAATTTTTACCTAAAATCAGATCGAAATACTTCGCTATACGTATATCGTATCTGACGACACCGCATAACAGGTCATCTCGAACTGACCAATTACACTCAAATACTCATCAGCAGGTGCTCGATTTTTTTTGTCCAATGAAATCGCATGATACAATCAACGCTCGGTTCTATACAATCGGAAAACTTGACAATCACAGCTTCTCTATCTGGTTTATTTATATGGGTTATGTAAATTGTTTCATACAGAACGATTATTTTTTCTAACGACTATTGGATTGGATGATGTTAAGGTCAATCTGAGCCGATCTGAATCGGGCAGTTATTAGGTCTCTATACCAGCTATCCGAAGTTAAAGGTGACATGCAGCCGTTTCAACATGTTGAAATAGTGCACGTATCAGAAATAAAGCATCAAATGATTCCATTCATCATTGAAAAATAAAAAATAAATCTTTATTTTTATGCTTTCATTAGACTAAGAACTGACTGCAGCATTGAGGCGAAATCGACGTGACAAATGACGTCAAGCTTCAGATGCGTCAAAAATGGGAAGGGGTTTAACAACAATTCTGCAGCAGATGACTTTGAATAATTTTGTCAAAAAATTGAAACTCTCTATAATTGAATGGATAATCTACGACTAAAAAGTTGGAAACATTGTGGCAATAGGAGAAATTGCTCGTTTTGAGCAATTTCTTCTTTTGTCACTAATTGTTGTGTGGAGTACTTGTGTGCGAAAACCAGGAAACACATGAGTAGGTGAACTGGCCGCCGTGATATGACTGAGAAATTGTTAAAAACGGCGTTGAACCCCAATCAATCAATCATCTTTTGTCACTATGTTTTCAAAAAGCTGTCTACTGCAGAGGCGTCAGAAAGCGTCTATATGAAGAAAAGGGTTAAGAGAGATCACATATTTCAAGTAACTTGCATAGATATGTCGAAAGTGCATCATACTACATTAGACCCTCAACCCGCTTTGAAGTTTAGTTGGTAAACTATGCATTTTTCGTGCTAATGGGTTTATTATGTTACCTGCTGTCGTTATAATATTAATTACACCCGACTATATCAATCAAAGTGTCAATAATCCTTCCATGTTTGATTGGAACGGGTTAAAAGCCGTTATAACCAACAAAACTCAGTCATTTACGACCAGTTCACATGCCCATGCGTTTCCGGACACCAGTGCTCAAGAGAACCAAGCAACTGGCTGCTTTTCCATATGCATCATAACTCCATTGATGGTAAAATATGACGCTTGTAGCATTTTTATTTTTTCAATTGACGGGAATAATATTGGCCGAGGTTGGTTTTAAACTCAAACCCTGGACCGACTGAGCTAGCAGAAATCGGGCGAAAAATAATACTGAAGTACGCCTACTTATTCGAATAACTGTTTCACTCTTTCCCACAGCAGGCGACTTTTAAAACATCTGAGCAGAAATATGAAAACTCTTTATAGTTGAAAGTATAATTACTGTATCATGTAGATAATACTGTGACTAAAGGAGAAACTGCCCATTATGAGCAACTTCTCATTTTGTCACACTTTTTTACCAAGTTTCTATGCTGCAGTTGCGTCAAAAGGTATCTGTCTATATGTGGGAGATCGTAATTCTTAATTGACATGAAGCTAATTGTAATGACGTTCAGTAAATGAGTGTTTTAGCAGGAAATCGAATGACAGAACATTTGAACAGTGAGAAACCTGAATTAATAAGGACCTGTTATTTTCGGTCTGTGGCGTAGTATATATTTAAATAACTCTTGGTATCCGCATAGTTCGATCCGATCATTTACTGTTCACTTATTATTTTAAGAAATTAAAAGGAAGTTTTATTATCATAATAACTCGGATAAAATCCTATGGATGCAGATCTGTTAATAGTTGACATAAACATAGTCTAGAGTTGGTTCTACGAGATTAAAGAGTCTAAAACAACAGCTAAGTTTATTTTTTTTTATTTTGTGTTGCAAAAATAATGCCTCATCGCAAACTGATCGCACATTTTTCGGTTGATGCCTGGTCGATTTCCGGTCGGGCTCTGAGAGTCGAATCTGGCCCAAAGCTAGACACATATATATGTGTGATGCCCGACAGGATATCGGCCAGGCATCAACCGATTAATGTGCGATGAGGTTTGTTTAAAGTCCGAGTTTAAAGTAACTCGATGCCCCCGAGATGTCTCGAAGGGTTCCGTCCGAAAATGCCTAGAAATGCGACGCATATTACTCGCAAACCAGACGCAAGGTAATTTTGACTAGGGTTTAAGTGATACTAGGTAGGCTACATTTTTAATTATGCTTTTGAAAACAATATAAATCTGCAGCAGAAGACTGTTGAAAATATAAATGTCCATATCTTTATGTGCAGAAATAAGGCACATTCTTGTAAGCATTTTCTTCGCAATGGCTGATGTTTATTCGGACTTCACGAGGCCAATAGTTGAAATTCTTTCTTCCAACTAGCAACTTGTCACTAAAACTGTCATCGCTATCCAACGATGTGTGTGGACATTCGGATCGCTCGACTTCCTTAATCAAGTCGGCAATGGTTGATTGGTCAGTAAGATAAGGGTGATACACCACCCCATTTATTCCTCCAGCACGCGATTTACACCTGGAGTGTATCGTCCGATGACAGATCATCGGTTGTTGTTACGGCTACATCAACTGGTATAGCAGGTACTATACCGACATATTCTCTAATAGCCGCAGCTCAGTACGGAAAGTCGTCGGAGTCGGACACGGGCCCTAAGGACTCCCCGCTAAATCCGCCACTGCATTTGACAAGCGACTTCTGTGTTAACCATTAATATTTCGTCGCACGGGCCCTAAAGGCTCCCCTTTAAATCCGCCACTGTATTTTTTACGCGACTTCTTTGTACTTTTCCGTTCCACATCGCTTATGTTTATAATGTTAATAATGTTAATAATGTTAATAATATTCCATATTTGACCTCACGGCGCATTCATTTCTAAAGCATTTGTTAAATATATATTGGAGTACTCAAGCCTTTTAAAAGTTTTTCACTCATGTTAAAACAACATTGTAATGGTATTTTTGGAGTAGATCTTAACCTTTTAAATGCAGTTTTCTTAAATCCATGATGAAATATTTTCCTCGCGCAGTCTCACCCTAAAATGCGTTGTTGGGTGTTAATAGCAATTGGCAGGCTGCCAACTCCGAAAAACGTAAAAAAGGGTTTTACTACTATGACCAGGGACTATAGGGCCAGACCAAAAACTGATATGTTTACATTGTATCAAATACATTCATTAGTTATTTTAAATGTTGTATTAACCCTTTCCCTCATACGACAATTCTGCAGCAGACGATTTTGAACATATTTTGTCAAAAAATGGAAAATCTCTATAATTGAATGGATAACCTATGACTAAAAGTGGAAAACATTGTGGCAAAAGGAGAACTTGCTTGTTTTGAGCAATTTCTTCTTTTGTCACTATGTTTTCAAAAAGCCGTCTGCTTCAGAGGAGTCAGAAAGCGTCTATATGAGAGAAAGGGTTAAATATACACGTAATTCATAGTAAAATTAGCCCCTGTAGTTTAATAGTAAAACGCCTGGTCTAACAAGTTCTGAGATCAAATCTCAGCAGGGACACGTATTGAAACTAGCAGCTACACTTGCAAATCTTTACAAATTATACATGAAGCCATTATATTTTGTGGAATCATCCAAATTGTCTTACCAAGACACTTATCACATTATTATCCAGGATTCTAGTAAAAAAAAAAAAAAAAAAAAAAACCGTTATATACTTGAGCAATACCAATCAGAAAAGTACGGTGGCACAGAGGTGACATGTGTATGTTTTTATTTATCTCGTGCGCACGACATACTAAGTCGTGCGCACGAGATACTTAAGTCGTGCGCACGAGATACTATGTCGCGCGCACGAGGTACTAAGTCGTGCGCACGACATAGTATCTCGTGTGCACGAGATAAATAAAAACGTACAAATGTCACCTCTGTGCCACCGTAGAAAAGGGCACTTGATCAACACTGATGGTTCTGGAAAGCTTCACATTTTCAAATTGGGATCAGATCCCTCATATGCCATGTTGTCAGACGACATATTTCATACGTATCCACATTCAGTCGTAGACACTTTGTCCGATTGACCAATTACCTGCTTTGTTTTTTCCAGAGCTTTACAAATTAAAAACAATACTACTCATATGTATCCTGGTACTCCACACAATATACTTTCCAAACAAGCAACTAGCTGCGTTTCCACATAGTCTGTTAGCCCATTGATGAAAGATGAATGACGCTTGTCACAGTGACTTTTGCTAAACGTCGGAAAAAATGATGGGCGAGCTGGGGTTCGAACTTACAACCCCTGGATTGACAGCCCGCGTCACTACCGACTGAGCTACAGGCACGGCTGTTCATTTAAAGCAATTACTTTATTCAAGCAATGTATTCAGAAATCATAGACACCCAAGTCATTTACATCGGGCAGGGCCTAAACTATATATATATAGTCTATGATCGTATATGGAAAGAAAGACAACCTGTCAACAACTAAATTTGAATTGACCTAGATGTTAACAGGTTATCTCCCTTAAATATATACAATTATCAAGAGGAAATCTTTTATATTCAATCATACTCCAATCTCGGTCATGAATGGTCAAAGACTTTCACTGGGTCAACTTTTATATAAAAATCCAAACAAACGGTTGTCGTCGGTTCGTCCGTTTGTGCCATATCTAAGGTATAATTGGATGGATTTATATCAAACGACATTTCCTTCTTAACAATTTGACTAATATAAACCAAACTTTCTGTTCCGTATGTGATACTCTTTAAAACTTGTTTAATTAAGTAAATGATATGATGTTGCGGCATCAAAAAAGGGGGAATGCCAAATTCTTTTCCTCGTCGGATTTCAATATCATTTGGATGGGCTAAGTCTATGTGGAAAAGCAGCCAGTTGCTTGGAAAGATTGTTGCTTGGAGTACTGGTGTGCGAAAACCAGGAAATGCATGAGTAGGTAAACTGGCCGCCGTGATATAACTGAGAAATTGTTAAAAACGGCGTTAAACCCCAATCAATCAATCAATATAATTTGGTAGAACTGGTTTTTTGTGTTGATCTTATACAAACAGTCATATTGATTGGTTGAAAAACATGGCAGCAATGCGACATCAGAAAAAAGGTAAAATGAAAAAAATTGGAATTCCATTCTTATGAAAGTGCTTGTCTGATTTCGAAATAATTGTGTAGAAATGTTACTGCATTGATCCTATACATATTTTTTTCCAATTTTCAAGTCATATTGATTGGTTGAAAGACAGATACCTTACAGATACGGCATACGAAAATGTGTTAAATTAACATTATATCACTAATAGCTTATTCTAGGTCCTCTCCAAAAAAAATTGTTTTACAGGAAGCACGGTGAATACTATACATGGGTAAACAATACAAGAGAGAGAGGGGGGAAGAGAGAGAAAGAGAGAGAGAGAGAAAGAGAGATATATGGAGATAGAGAGTGAGAGCTAGAGAGAGAGAGAGAGAGAGAGAGAGAGGAAGAGAGAGAGAGAGAGAAATAGAGAGATATATATATAGAGACAGACAGACAGACAGACAGACAGACAGACAGACAGACAGACAGACAGACAGACAGACAGACAGACAGACAGACAGACAGACAGAGAGGGAAAGACATAGAGAGAAAGACATGGAGAGAGACAGAGAGAGACTGAGTGAGATACAGAGAGAGACAGAGTGAGATATAGAGAGAAAGAAAGAGATACAGAGATAAATGAGGTCAGGTGCCCGTACGGGAGGTTAGTTAATGTTTATGTCAAAAATCCGAACGAAATAAAATATAGAATAAAAAAGACTCTTAAAGAGTTACAAGAAAACAACAACGATTTGAAGAAAGGGGTTCTTCTTCGTTAATTAAACCTTTTGGTACTACGCTCCCTATCCACACACACATTTTGTTCAAACGATTAACATAATCGAATCACTCTTTTATGTTGTGTTCAGACTTGCTATTAAGAAAGACAACACAGATCCTAGGAGCTGTTGGACTAGTATGACATAAATGAAAACCGGAAGAATAGGTTGAGTGAAAATTTGCATTTTAATTGTAAATGCCAGAAAAAGAAAGAGAAATGGGTATTGTATCTGCTTAATTAATGTACATTTCCATATAAGATGAACGTATTTATGTCATATCTGGGCGACACTTTATAGAGTGTACATCTATCATAGAGCGTCGTGTTATCATGTTAACAATTTAATTTATTTTATTGGTTAACCAACCATATCGTGAGTAGCTAGTCTGAAAATAAAATAAAATATAAAATAAAAAATACACATGTCTTAACTCCTTTCCACAAACAGACAGTTATCGAGGCTTATGTAGCAGACGAATTTTGAAAGCAGTGTGACAAAAGGTGATAATGTTCAAAATGAGCAATTACCCCTATTGCCACAATATTTTCGACATTAATACATTATTGTTCCTATATTAGCCAAGATGGGTTCAAGATCGTCTGTAGATTTGTTGTATGTTGCAAATGGCTAAATTACTGTAGCACGATTTTCGGTCTAAATATATAATATGCTTAACTATTAAGAATGGTCATGAAAGTCATTCATTTTGCAAAACATTATGTTCAATTTGTAAATGAGCATGCCGCGCAGGCGAACCCGTATAGACCCTTTTCGCCTCCTGTGGATTTTCTATTTCAGGAATCATTACTCTATACCTCTATCCCCCTGAGACAGAATGTGTCGGCCCGGATCAGTCTGCGCGGACTGCGCAGGCTGATCTGGGTCGATACATTACGCAGACGCCATACTGTTGGTTTTCTCGTGGGACGGCTCATATGTGAACTGGATCTACACTGTTCAACCGAGTAATTATGTTTCCATGCAAAGTCTCAATTGTGATCACTGCCCTGTACAATTTGACTGTTTGGTGTTTAACGGCGCTTTCAACAATTGTTTAGTTATATGTCGACGTTTCCTGAAGTAAGTTACGAGTACCACTCGTCCTTGTATCCTGATACTAACCCCGCAATCCTTAGCGCTAACGTGGGCATAACAAGCATGTTTAATATATGTTGTATGACTCGGCCGGGGATCGAACCTCCCGCACTGATCTTGTATAAGTATGTTTTTAATTTTGCAAACTAAGAGCAAATACTCAAAACGATGTTCGGGAATCCACCGTGGCCGTGTGGTAAGCGTCGGCGATTTGGAACCGGTCGTTCTTAGCTCGATCCCGGTAAAACGTTCATGGTGTAAAATGTTGTTGCGGTTAGTTCAGGTTCGATCCCAAATCGAATCATACAAAATCCATTCATTGGTGCTCAGGGATACAACCCCGGTTCCTCGGAGATTAATTATAACCATATATTTGGGAAAATCTACTCATTTTTAATCAACGGTTAAATAACCTATGTCTGAATTATTTGTGGAATGTATCCAGTTGCGTGGACAGAATGTAATTTGGAGTAATGGTACAACGAAGGCAAAAATATAATTATACAGTTGAAAAATATACAGCTAGACACTACAATCAATCAATCAATTAGTGACATTTCAATAGAAATACGATTAATTTATCGACGTTGAAATGACATAAACCTGTTGTACTTGTCAACGTGAATGTCATGATATAACATGATGTTTTGTTGAAACGGCAGTAAAACATACTTACTGTATCGTACAGATGGTCAAAGCCTTATCGGTGCATTGCTTGGCCACCCACGCAGTGGTTCCCGGCTGCACGGCCGCACACCGCATCCCCGCTTGTCCTGCTGGCTCCCCAGCGGCCCATTTGGTATAAGTCACGTGATCTCCTCCACGGCCGTGATATTTCCAAGTGCCTGGCACCATGACGTCACTAGCGTCTAACCAATAAACGTTAGTCGCTGTGAATATAATTTAATGACGTCATTGTATACGTTAATTAATTTTCGGTACATTTAATCTAATTAAAATTGTGTATGTCTTATTTGTTTGCAAAATATGAAAAAAAGCAACGTTTTAAAGCTACTGAACTCCAGATACCCAACTGTCGAAAAAAAAAAAAATCCAATTTTAAGAAAATAAGTGTTATTTTTGTATTTGGGGCATTAAAATATGATAACTGACATATTACATACCCCTATAATCGGTGAGATTTTCTTGTTTTCGATACTTTTTCCATCGCAAATTCTACCCTGTCAGTAACGGGGTAAGTATTTTTAAATAGGAAACCCCTTCATCGGGACAATTAAAAACGACTCAAGTTCACTTAATTGATAAAAAACGATACATTTTCTATCCTGGTTTTACTTGGATAACATAAAAAATAACATTTAGGGTGAATTCGATTTTTTTTTTTTTCCGTGCCATCTGGATTTCAGTCGCTTAAACTACTTAGACGAAAATTAGAGTTCATCAGGTGTTAAGACAGTGAGACGTCTGATTATTGTTTGGCATTGTTGCAACTGCAAATGAGCCGTCCCGCGAGAAAACCAACATTATGGCCTCTGCGTAATGTATCGAACCAGGATCAGCGCAGACTGATACGGGTCGACACATTCCGACTCAGGGGGGATAGAGGTATAGAGTAATGATTCCTGAAACAAAACATCCACAGGAGGCGAAAACTGCCTATCCGGGTAAGCCTGCGCGGCATGCTTAGGCTGATCCGTATTGGTTTTTCTCGTGGGACGGGCTCCTGTGCCTAGTCCAATAGCTCTCGTTTCAATCGTTGTCGCGCTAATTGTTTGTTTCGGTTTTATTGTGCCTTAATATATCGAAAACACTGTGTTTAAACTTAGCATCTGAGCATATACAGTGTGTGTATGTATACCACGTGACTTTGACGTCACAAATGCTACGGCGGACAGAAATATTTTACTTCGGTTTAGGTGTAAAAACAAAGGTAACTTTTTTATTTCTTCATCATTTTTAATGAAACATGGCGCAGTCTACGCCGCTTACAGATTCATATCTCCGGTTTGTCAACGGAGTTTGATTAGTGGTTTAGTTTATGCAAACACTGCGATGAACCTTTTTTCAAAAGTTATTAATATCGCCGACAGCCGGAGAATTATCAGAACTGGATTTTGAGAACAGGTTCGTCGAACTGTTTGAAAAAACTAGACCACCAATCAAACTCCTGTAAAAAAACGAAGATAGGACATTGCAAGCGGCGTAGACTGCGCCATGTTTCATTAAAAAGGGTGAAGAAATAAACAAGTTACCATTATTTTTACATTCTTATCAGGAGCAATTATTGCAGTCTGACTTTGCAAATATGACGTCAAAAGTCAAGTGGTATACACACACTGATATAGGAATCATAAAGTGTCCTCGATAAATCAAGTTAATTCCGTAAATTACCGAATAAACCCGACTGTTTATTTCGACAAACTTACAATGCGCCTGGTTAAATAGAGACTCGACTGTAGACATTACCCCATCGGAATCTATCTGCAGTACGTCACCCCCGAATGTGTCACACAGGCTCTGTAATAGTAAAGTTCGAGTTCATAGTTGTTATATACCTAGTACTTTGATAATGTAAAACAGTATGTTCAATGCTTTGATATGTAGAGCCTCGTTCTGGTTATAAATGGAGTCACCAATAGAAGTTGAATTTACAATTTGCGTTGTTCTTTTAATGCAACGATACAGGCCATTACAATATAACTAATAGTAGCAGTTATAATAACAATAATGAAAAAGATGATAGTAACGATAATACAACTACTACTACAAGTACTTATACTAAGTAAAATCAACTGTAAATGCTTTTTAACAAGTACTGGACGATGATTAAGGTTTAACTCTTTCAGCGCCGAATTGTTTAAAGTAGTCTCTTCCATGTTCAAAATTGGGTGTGTCCATGTATCTATTTATGAAAGTGTTGGTAACTAAAAGGCAATCAATGCTGATTTCAGGTGATACAGCTCGTTACTAGCTGACTCACCTGAATCTGCATTGTTTGTAAAAACCTCAAAATTGCCTGTGGCGCTGAAAGAGTTAAAGTATGAATGTATCGCACAGACTCTGAAATAGTACAGTATGAGTTCATGGTTACACTTATAATACAAGGATTGTTATTTCCAATCGGCCCGATCTGGACCAGATTGTCCCCGATGAATCATTGTTTTTGAACGGCCCGATTGTCTTCATGAATCGCCTCCAATCGTCCCCTGCTTTGACCCGACTGAGTCCCAATGGACCATGGCGGGGGGACGAATCACGGACGTTCCTCGCGCGATCGACACGTTTCCGGGGCGCAAGTTTGCAAAAGTACGCGCAAGTACCCGCAGGTACACGTTAAAGACCCGCAGGTACACGTTAAAGTCCCGGTAGAGACCCGCGTTTCGAAACTCCAGAGGGCGGGCGAGACAAGGGGATCCTCGGACGACCAAGACGACCACGGGCCGACTGTTTTTGATCGGCTACTGTTTTTCAACATGTTTAAAAACAGTAGCCGATCACTTTTTCGGTACCCGACCCTCGGAGGACTGAGGCGATCGCGCCAGATCTTCCCCCCGAAGGTATAGGGTAGTGCGCGACAGTGCTCGCAGGTTCCCGACTATTTTCGTAAAAGTGCCTCCGATCGACCAAAAAAAGGATCGCGTACTATCGGGACCAAAACAATCCTTGGTGAAATGTCTTTAACACCGGTGTCTGCTTAATTAATACAAGTTGAATACAGAAGAAAATGAAGTTTTGGTAAATCGTCATGCGGCTGCTTAATACATGTTTACTGCTTAACCCTTCCCCTCATACGACAATTCTTCAGCAGACGATTTTGAACATATTTTGTCAAAAAATGGAAAATGTCTATAATTGAATGGGTAACCTATGACTAAACGTGGAAAACATTGTGGCAAAAGGAGAAATTGCTCGTTTTGAGCAATTTCTTCTTTTGTCACTATGTTTTCAATAAGCTGTCTGCTGCAGAGGCGTCAGAAAGCGTCTATATCATTTATATCATATTTTTTGTTTGACTTATGCGTTATTTAGTGAGTTCATATACCGTGTAGGTATACTAATAATGATGATGATGATAATGATAATGATAATAACAATAATACAACTACTGCTACTATTTATAATAATACAAGTCAATTGAAAGTACCCTTTAACAAGTGCTGGACGATGATCGAGGCAGGTGAAATTGTCTGTAGTCAATAAACGGACACTTACTGATGCATGAACCATGAATCGAACGATCGATCGATCGATCCCCTGACAAACAACTGAAACATTTGATTTTGCTGTTCGAAGGGAGATCCAAATGAACATAGGACATTCTTGACAAATTGTATAACAGTTGATACAATTTAATGTAATACATTCAATATGTTTACGTTGTATACATGTTAAACGAATTGATATTGTGTAGCTTAAGGTCCAACCTTTTGGAATATCTCACATAATGTTTGTGGTTTGATAAGTTTGACAAGAATTTGATCGGCAATTCGACATAAGGTTGATTGATTGATTGGGGTTTAACGCCGTTTTTAACAATTTCGCAGTTATATCACGGCGGCCAGTTCACCTACTCATGCATTTCCTGGTTTTCTCACACCAGTACTCCACACAACAATTTTCCCAAGCAACTGGCTGCTTTTCCACATAGACTTAGCCCATTGGTGGAAGACGAATGACGCATGTCGCATTGACTTTTGTCAATCGTCGGAAAGAAAGTTGGCCGAGCCGGGATTCGAACTCACAACCCCTGGATTGACAGCCCGCGTCGCTACCGACTGAGTTACCGGGGCTCGGCTCAATTCGACATAAGACCTTATTACTCGCGTGTTATCGTCTTCCACCAATTGGCTCAATGGGAGATGGTAGCCAATTATCCTGGGAAGAATGCTAGATGGAGTACAGTACTTCATGTGAACTGGCCGTCGTGTTAAACCGAATAACCGTTGGCAACGGCGTTCAACTTTAATCTATCAAGACGAGGTTAAATACCAAATAAAATATCTGATATATAAGAATACTTCAAATGAACAGATCATTTAAATAGACAATATTTAATTACTTATATATGTTATAATGTATGATACTTGGTTAATAGCTATTGACATATCTGTTCACATATATAATGTCTTAAACATTGATTAGTATGTAATTCATATGTTTTGTGGATCGGAGGACTTATATTACTATAAAAGTATGTTGTATTATATTGTATTGTATTGTACAAATCGACATATTGTATCGTATTGTACATATCGACATATTGTATTGTATTGAATTGTACCTATCGACATATTGTCTTGTATTGTATTGTATTGTACATATCGACATATTGTATTGTATTGTACAAATCGACATATTGTATTGTATTTTACAAATCGATATATTGTATTGTATTGTACAAATCGACATATTGTATTGTATTGTATTGTACAAGTCGACATATTGTATTGTATTGTATTGTATTGTATCGATTACCTGGGCTTCTGGCCAAGTCACACTGAGCGGTATGACAGCATAGCACATGGACTGCACGGTCTTGTATCCTTCCGGACACGATGTCGGATGTTCTAAATGAAATAAAAATACGACGTACAGCTTATCCTCTAAACATAATTTTGATTGATTGATTGCGTAGTGTTTTACGTCGCTTTAAACAATCAATTGTTTAGTTATATCACGGCGTTCCCTTGGTGACCAGTACTACTTGTACATTTATCCCGACACCATCCAGTCAGTCGTAATGCTAACCCCGCAACCCCGAGGGCTAAGGAGTGCAGCCATTACTTATATTTTAAAAGTATTTGGGGTGACCCGACCGGGGATCGAACCTGCGAACTTAGTATAAGACTGCCTCGGTCGTGTCAGGATAAAAGAGCACGTACAGTGTGTGTATACCACGTGGCTTTGAGGTCACAAATGCTACGGCGGACAAAAATATTTTACTTCGGTTTAGAAGTAAAAACAAAGGTAACTTGTTTATTTCTTATCATTTTTAATGAAACATAGAGCAGTCTACGCCGCTTACAGAGCCATATCTCCGGTTTTTCAACGGAGTTTGATAAGTGGTTTAGTTTCTTCAAACAGCCGGAGCATTATCAAAACTGGATTTTGAGAACAGTTTCGTCGAAAGCGTTTGAAAAGACTAGACCACCAAACAAACGCCTGTAAAAAAACCGGACATAGAACATTGTAAGCGGCGTAGACTGCGCCATGTTGCATTACAAAGAATGAAGAAATAAAAAAAGTTACAATTGTTTTTACATTCTTATCAAGAGCAATTATTGCTGTCTGACCATGCAAATTGGACGTCAAACGTCACGTGGTATACACACACTGACGTAGTAATGATAAATTACCGGGTCAAAACAAAGACATGTTACTAATGGCTTTCCTTCAGTAGTGCTTAGGAGTGTCAGTGTGTAGCATTATGACTGTTTCGCTGGTATCAGAATAAATAGATAAGAAGTACTAATAACTTATTGACAAATCTCTGTAATATAACTGAAATAGTGTTTGATTCAGCGTATTAAAACCGGCAAACGTCTGCCGGGTGTCAGGATATATGGAAAAGTAGAACTGGTAATTTACCGACACATATCCGTGATATCACTGAATAATTGTTGAAATCAACGTAAGAAACATACAACCAAATAACTCATACCCTCAACAGACCAACGTCTGGAAAATGCAAAGACATACAGTCATTAAAGAAAGGTGTTATTCTTTAAAAGATCAAACTTTCCCCAAGAAATAGATGTGAGCAGTCTCGCGATAAAACCAACATTGTGGACTTCTGCGTAAAGTATCGTCACGGATCAGCTTAAGCATGTCGTACAGGCTTACCCGGACAGACACTTTTCGCCTCCTGTAAATTTTCTGTTTCAGGAATCATTACTCTATACCTCTATCCCCCTAATACGGAATGTGTCGGCCCGGATTAGCCTGCGCGGACTGCGCAGGCTGATCTGGGTCGATACATTACGCAGAAACCATAATGTTGGTTTTCTCGCGGACGGCTCATGTATTCTGATGCATCTTAATGCAGGTCGAATTGGAAAACACCACTTTATAAAACTGGAGAATTTATTCTCGTAACCAATTCTAAGCAATCCGCCATTGCCAAGTTGCTAGCAATAATATTTGAAACCGAGCGTCCCGGGTTCGATATCCAGTCGCGTAGCGGCGGTCATCGTGGAGTGCCCTTGGGGCAAGGCACATTTACAAAGCATATTACGGGTTTTGTTTACCCAGGGATCATAAATAAGTGAACTGTCGCCGTGAAATCACTGAGAAAATGTTGAAAACGGCGGACAACACCAATAAAACAAAACAATTAAAACGTAACCAATTCAGAGTAATTGAACGGGAAGAGTCGGGAAACACTGAATAGGAGAACTGATATTACTAAACAAAACTCTAGGAAATGGCGTTCAATCCTCGTAAATGACGTAAATGGGTTTCCCTCGTTATCGCTCAGGATTGCGAATTTAGTATAAAAGGACTGCCTCGCTCGTGTCAGGATAAATGATCACGTATTAATGATAAATTACCTAGGAAATATCGTGATACAACTGGCGTAATGCATCATTAAAACAAAGTACACTATAGACAGACCGTTTCAGTGGTGTAGTGATAAAGTGTCCTCTTCTTCCGTGCACTTATTCTGTTCCAGATGTTTTCAACCTTTTCTATCAGATGATAGGCATTGGCTCTGATGATTTATTTTTGTGTAAAACCTTTCGTTTTTTGTTTGTTTATCATATTGTTCATCTTTGTATGATCATATGCTGATGGAAATAAAGATTATATATAGATATAGTTTGATCCCGTGTATAGTAAACGGTACAAGTTGGCTTGTGTGACTACTGTAGATCCAGATCATCTTGCGTCGCCAGATCACGATCTACCCTTTTTATAGTTTACTAACACAACTGTGTAGGAAGCTTCTGTCAACTTGTGTAGGTTCTGATAAGACAGAGAAGAAGTGGTGCTGATATGATTGATTGATTGATTGGTTGATTGAATGATTGATTGGGGTTTAACGCCGTTTTTAACATTTTCTCAGTCATATCACGGCGTCCAGTTCACCTACTCATGTATTTCCTGGTTTTCACACACCAGTACTCCTCACAACAATCTTCCCAAGCAACTGGCTGCTTTTCCGCACAGACTTAGCCCATTGGTGGAAGACGAATGACGCATGTCGCATTGACTTTTGTCAAACGTCGGAAAGAAAGTTGGCCGAGCCGGGATTCGAACTCACAACCCCTGGTTGACAGCCCGCGTCGATAACGACTGATCTACCGGGGCTCGGTGGGGCTGATATGAACATTATTTAAACTGTTCAAAAATGCCAACATGTTCCCTTTGATCATACACTAGCCCATGTTATAATTCCAGCTGACCGAGTGAGTTACATTGGCATATGTACTCACAACGAGACAAGACTTTCCATACTCTGTCTGTAAAACCGCTAGCGTAACCGCACTGAAGCCCTTCTCATACACGAAAACTAAGCAGGTTGAATACAATTAAAGTTTATTTTAACATTTTAATTATGCCAACAAATCGGTAGTTTGATATGTTTGATAGTATGAAATAACGCCAAACGTTATCTGCAACATTAAATTTGATTTGCTGCAGCACGTCCAATCAGAACAAGGACGATATAGGACTCTACCCGTTGACATACACAGGTAGCGAGGAACAATTTAACACAACCAAGACTTTCGCGTCACGTGCAGAGCTCTATCACGTGACATCTCAAATGCAACGGGCGAAGCACTAGTACACGGTATACATTGCTAAATGATCGATTATGATGATGTAGGTTGTGCAGTATCGACACAATTAAAGATAGCAGTCGATGCATCCCCCATTCCTATTAAACATAGCTGACTCTTCATGATGTTCATGCCCAATGCGACATAACGTCATTTATGAAGAAAAGCGTGCGGCAGTACGTCATTTACGAGGAAAAGCGTGCGATATTACATGTTCGTTAGTTATTTATTGGGAAAGCGTGAGGCATAACGTGACGTAATTTAATATAATGGAGTTGATTTGCATTATCTTTAGATCCGTAAGCATTAATCACATCGCTGACATGAAGTATGATATATATATAAAATATTTGAATAAATCTTTCTTTATGCGAAGGAATCCGCTGTGGTCGAGTGGTAAGCGTCGGGGATTTTGTGTCCCGGGTTCGATCCCCAGTCGACGCACTACGGTCATGGAGGAGTGCCCTTGGGCAATGCACATCTTCTAGCCTAGTACTGGTTTGTTTACCCAGGGATCATGAATAATTAAATTTAATTGCGCGCTAAATGACCTTAGCTGTCGATGCGCCATAAAACAATATACATTCATTCATTCATTCTTTATGCGAAGTTGAAAACACATAATGGAACAAGAAAAATTGTTCCCGTTTTTAGCATTGTCTCTTTTTATCTAAAGTCGGTTTTTTTCTCTTCAGAGCTGCTCCTTTAAAAGCGGCATGAAGCACGATTAAAAGTATTAAATTAGACAGTCAACCTAAGAAGGTAATCAAATTACATATAAAGAGATCTAAACCTACCTGCCAAGTTTGATCCAAACAAAAACGCCACGACAAATAACAGTGTGTACATATTTGGAAGTTCTCTACGTTAACATTAATAAAGATATCCTTCGCCTTCAGTGTGTTATCAAGAACAGATTTATGATTGACATTGACTAGGGGCCTGTTTCATCCTAATCTTAAAAAAAAACCAAGGCCATGGCGTAAGAAAATTGAGGGATCGCCGACTTTTGATTGACAGATGACGTTAGCCAATCAGATCGCGCGAAACTAAAGACGCGCCGCCATTTTGCCCGACACTTTCAGAAATGTCGTAGTTTTTTTAAAAAAAAGTGTTGATTATGGTTAAACGGTGTTGCTGAGGAACCTGTACTACCGATAGTAGGTATCCAGATCGTCTGAGGAATGGAATTCATTTTATCCCTTTTCCTAAACCTGGAAGAAATCTTGAAAAGGCCAGGAAATCGATACGATTGTGCGGCAGGCCACACAGTCAGTTGGGCGAGGGAAAAACTGATGGAAAGGGGGAAAGCCAAAACTGTGTACGTGTGTTCAAAGGTAATTTGCATTTGTCAACAATTAACGTTTAATGTCAACAACCAAATCATTCACTTGCAAAACGAAATAAGCTGAAACGAGTGATTCGAAATACACACGAAGGTTAAAATGAAATATATTTCGCCCACTGTATCTTCGTACAACGTTGAACAGAACGGTCCGGGGAAGAGATTTCATTCACTCGTTTATTGTTATGTTGTGTTTTGCAAGAGAATGATGCACGTCAAGAGCATTTGATATATTTTACAAATGAAATAAAGATGCGATATAATTGATTTCAGGGTTCACAATTTTGATTTGTGAGACTTCGTACCACTATAATTTCGTACCATTCTTGGCGACTTCGTACTACATTTATAATAATATTTTTTTTATTAGAGAGTTTTTCTAGAGTGTTAAATATTTGCTAACGGTATCGATTATAGCAGACATTATAGGGTGAAAAACGGATGACAAACTTTTGATTACATGTATTATGAAACTTTATTCAATATTCAAGATGTATGACAACAGATTGAAAATAATGTATAATGAAAAAAGTTATGTTTACATAAATTTATGATGCAAATGAAAAACAAAAAGACATATCATGGGAGCTTTAACCTTAGAGAGAGGGTGTCATAGCTAGGTGCAGGGAATGGGTCTGGGTACTTCAAACATAAAGCAAACTATTCTGACATAATGTAAATTTATAACACATATACCACATGCAGACTTTTGAAATCACTAAAAACCATTCCTATTTTTTTTTAGTTGAATTAGTTACAGGTTTATTTAACATGATGTTTTTGATTTGTTTGTTTGCTCTTAACAATAACATTGTGTATTTTCATGTATGAGTATTTCCTTAAGGGAAAACCATCATAGAAGTACCCAGACCCATTCCCTGCACTTAGCTATGACACCCTCACTCCAAGTAGAAACCCCCCAGCAAGAAGACAAATCCTGTTTTCATGTTCGTGCATCTAAGGAATTATCTTAGAGGGAATCAAGGCAGATTGTGTGAGTAAATATGTACACATCCACTGTTTATTATAATAGGTTATTATAATAAACAGTGGATGTGTACATTTATATAAGTAAACATGGTTTAGTCTGTTGCTTTTCTTTTTGTTTTGTAAAGTTATCTTGATATAAGTGTTGTATATACATGTACCTGTTTTTGCAGTACAGTAATTACATTTTTTTTTAAATATATCTGGATAAGACAGGTATACACATTATGCAGATGATATCACTGGCTTTTAAAAAAATTAATTAGTGGTAGCCATGACCTCAATTAACCAAAGTAAGCAACTAGCTGAGTTTAAGAATAATTATGATTCTATAAATCTCTATTTACTTCATCACATATATAGTAAATAATAACTCAAAACTAGAATGAACTGCATATAGGAAAATGTGGAAAACTTCATTTATTAGTAAGTTCTTCTTTTGCCACAATATTTTTAAAATTAATATTGCTGCAAAGGCATCAGAAAGTGTTTATTTATAGAATACAGTACAACAGTACATTTGTTTTTCTTACCCTTAAAAAGCTAAAAGCATTTATCAACTGAGCTTGAAATACAATTCAAAATATAACTAAACTAATCTAACAATACATATATATTAAACTATTTACACAAAAACACATTTTTCATGAATGTAACACTTTTACTCATGCAGATGCATGTTGATGCCTCTGCAGTGGCAGGCTATTGAAAACTGTTTGATCAGTAGATCTCCTTTTTACACAGGTTTTTGTAACTTTATTCATTTATTATACTCATATAATTTGCATTTTGATACATTTGTCATGTTTGACCCAGTACAGGAAAAAAAAATACAAGTTGGTATATCTGGTACTCTATAGGTTGAGATAAGCCTATCCATATACTCTTATTAGAACCAACACCAGTTGACAGAAGCAGATTTAGTTTAGACTCTAATCTCTATTTACTTCAACACATAGTAAATAATTACTGTCAAAACCTGAATGAACAGCATATAATTATAACTTAATTAGGTAAACATGGAAACCAAAATTATACTGCACAGCAAACTGATATTGGTCTATGTTGTTTGCAAACAAGATGTTGGTAACCCAGTTTTAACATATGATCATTTTACAGGGACCAGAGCAGTGAGTCAAGCATACAATCATGTCCACCAATCACAGACTGCACAGATAAAGCTGAATCCTTCTGCATATCAATACAAGTCAGGGGTCTTTGGAAACACAGTATCACCACAGCTGTCCAGCTCCCTCGGCTTTGCAATGGGCAGTACATATGGGGGCCTGCATAAAATGATATAGATAGATGACATTTTTGTAATATGTGATTTGATGTTAACCCTTCCCAACATACAAGTAATCTGAAGCAGACTGTTGAATACATCTTGACAAAACCGGAAATTTTTTAATAAATGTTTAATATTCCAGTTGAGTTGAAAATATTGTCATAAAAGGAGGTATTGCTTATCATGAGCCATTTTATTCTTTTGCCACAATGTTTTCATAATCTGACTGACCAGAGCTATCAATATGGGTATACATGTATATGATGGAAAGTGATAAATATTTTTCAAGTTAAACTGAAGAACTCAGTGTGATTTATTTGTATCTATTAAGATGTTGACCATCCGAATATGTTGGCTGTCTCTCCAGAGAACCAATCATTAATAGATGAGAAAGGCAAGCTTAAAAAAAATGCCATGACCCCTTGGGATTTATAATGTGCTGCAATTAAAATGCTAATTTATTGTAAATGGGAAAGTTGCTTCTACAAGTTAATACTATTTCAGCACTGTATTACTTACATACTAAGGTCACATCCATTGCTAACCTTTTACTGGTATGTTTACCCAAGTATCAATGTGATTTGTTTACACAGGGATCACAAATAAGTTGTTAAATTTGAATTTTGTTGAAATATGCATAGAATCCTAATAGAGACAACACAATTAAATGAGAGGCTAAGGCTGATCCAATGAGTTGATCACATAGTGGTGTATGTGCACTTTGGCTTGTGGATAATGCATCTACAATGTAGCAGACAGGGCTGTGCTTTAACCATTTTAGGTGCAGGGTATCACCAGCCTATATATTAGCTTCCTGTAAAATGCAACAATTTTAAACTTGAGACATAAAAAAAAAATCCTATTTATTTAAGTAGTTAAACAAGGATTTCAATAATACATTTTGTTTGTATCAATCCGGAGTCCCAATGAGGAAAACTAATTAGTATGGCATGACCCATCCGTGGATCGAACCCTCGACCTCCTGCATTTACGGCGGCTGCTGTACCACTACACCATTGAAGCTGACCATAAAGAAATTTCTTGAATATTTCTTTACTCCATAAACCATATTATTACTGAATACTGTGCAAATATGTGAACATTGTAGATATTTATCAGAATGCATTTATATAAGCTGATCTGGATCTTTATTATTCATTTAATTAAGCCAACTTGTACCTTTTCCCTAGAAACTGGATCATTATAATTATATTATTTTCATCCAAATACTCACCAGCAGTAATGTATTCATAATTTCCTGTTGTCAACAAATGAAGCAATTGTTTGGACCCCTTGGCTTATCCAACTGATTTTGCTGGTTATCTTTCAGGCTCCATCATCAATACATGTGCACACTGGCCAGATAACCTGCAATGAATTCATGTGTTATATTATATTGTTAAAAAATGTTTGTGTTTATATTCTGAATATTCAATAGTGATAATAACATATTTGATTTGTCCATATTTTGTTTAATAATCCTTTCCTACAACACACTTGCAGCAGACAAACATTGTGGAAAAAGGAGAATTTGGTCAATATGATTCCATTGTTTTCTGATATTGTCTGCTACTGATGATGTTATAAAATGATGTTGTCAGATTGATCAAATGCATTTGGGAAAGGGTTAGCTTCCTCTAAGAGTTTATTCAATAGATTTATTAAACTTAAACAAAACATGTTGTTTTTTATTACTTTATCCAGTATTCAATCATTAATATCTAAATCCTTTCCCACATACATTATACCAGATTTGAAATAATTCTGGAAAAGAGAGAAATTACACTCTACTATAGTAATTTCACATTTTGACACAATGTTTTCAACTTTAAATCTATATTTACACTATCATTGGTAGATATTGTTAATATTTTCCAATAGATATTTTCAAAAGTCGTAGATAAATATAATTCAACCGAGTCCGACTAGAAGTACAGATCAATAGCGTGACAGATCAATATGTCGATCCCATTTATCTGTTCACACCTATATGAAACCGAAAGTAAGATGAGGGGTCGAACCGTGAGGGGGTCGAAAGCTCTGTAAGCCATAAACATGAATGTAATACAACAAAAAGTAGATGTAAATCAAGAATAATTAATTAAATAACATGGAAAACATGATTGTTTGTATTTACCCTGCTTTGCAACCGCAGTGTGCATCACGTATTTTCCCATTGAATCTATGAGGCTTCTCGTTCTTACGCCGTCTCTGGTAAATCTGTGCATTTATGTGGACTATAATTCCAGCTCCAGGAGTTAAAAAACGACAGGGTCTTAATGTGACAGTCTCTATCTAAAGATGTAGCCCTCTGATGTTGTCGAAGTGTTGGCGAATACGGCAGATAAGCGGACGAAAAAAATGTCCGCGACATCTTTTAACGTTACGATGTCCGCCATTGTTGTTATTGTTTACACATAATGTCGGGCTAGTAACCGTTGCTAATGTGGGCGGAGCTAACTCGACAATCGGCGATCCGGCAATTGACCCTCTGGACTTAACGGCCAGCAAAGATCCAGCAAAGATCCAGCAAAGATCCAGGTCAACCTTCTCTTATGCGCAGTCCTACCAAATCTTTCCCTGTCCGCAATATATAATAGAGCCGTTCTCAACGAGATAACCAACAATGTGGAATCATTAATCTATATCTCCATCCCCCCCTAAGACGTAATGTGTCGGCCCGGATTAGCCTGCGCTTATCTAGGTCGATATTATTTATTTATTTATTTATTGGGGTTTTACGCCGCTTTCAACATTATTTCAGTTATATCACGGCGACAGTTCACTTATTCATGATCCCTGGGTAAACAAACCAGTACTAGGCTAGAAAATGTGCCTTGCCCAAGGGCACTCCACTATGACCGTAGTGCCGCGACTGAGGATCGAACCCCTAGGTCGATACATAACGCAGAGTCAATAATGTTGGTTTTCTCGTGGAACAGAGCATGTAACTTATTTAGTCACACAAACAACAGTGAAGTGGCTGGAGAAATGTAAGAATTTAAAACCCGGCTTTACAAGAGGGCACAGTTTCGTCGTTTCTGTCTTTTAAATCCTCATCAGGTCGAATTTGTTTTGCTGTGATTTGTACATAAAAGACAGTAGTAACTTTCAGGAGTCGTGATCTAGCAAAATACACCAAATAAATTACTTCTTTGCTTTAATGTCTTTTTAAATCCCGATGTCTCAGCTTTAAAATAATCAAATAGAAATGGATGGGGGGGATATGTATTATGCAAGAGTTTATTCACTCTGCGAAAATAGTTACCGTCATCTTGGACAAAATCGGGCTGGGGACGAAATTGTTTTTTTACATTCTCTTCTTTCATTTTCAAACAAAGTCAAACTACTAAAAATGACTAATTTCCAGTGCATTCCGTACACATAAACAATGGATGTAAACTCAATGTCATATATTCAATGCATTCTGGTGAAGGTATACACTCATTTCTATGCGAACAAAGGTTTTTTATGGACTATTTAACATGATCACATATGTGTTTGGCGAAATTTGACCTTTATGAAATCCAACGACATAAGGCTACCTTGAAGTGCGACGAGTGTAGCTTTAGATTGTCCTGCTCCAGAGGCATAAACTGACCACCCATGATTAACCCCTAGCCATGAGTGTACTAAATCGACGGGTTGTGACCTCCCGAACACCAGCTCGGCCAACATTTTTTTCCGAGATTTGACAACAGTTAATGTAGCAGGCGGTTTTTGTCTTCCATCGAAGGGCTAACAGTATAGAGGGAAATGCAACCAGTTGCTTAGAAAGACTTGTTGTCATGTCATACCGAGTAATTTATCCTTTTGCCACTGTGTTTTCAACTCTTCTGAATAAGTATACATTTTTTTCATAGAGATTTCCCATATTGGTGCCTGGATATTTTTGCGCTGTCTGATCTGGATCTAGACTGTTTTCTGAAGCAATGTTGTAACTTTTTTCATAAATTTACAGGTCGATGTGGTGTTAAAGTTGTGGATATCATAAGACCCATTGTCGTATGACATGGTTATCATCGTATGACCTGTTCGTTGATATTCAGATGAAATGCTTGTGTTTCCAGGTTGCAGTCCTATGTAATACATGTATCTTCTACAGTTAAGTAGGTTGTCGCTATCGTTGGTATATACATGTAGTTTCAAAGTTTATTAGCAAGCAAAAGACAGAACTGTCCATCATGCAAATACAAACTAAACAAGTAACATATATACATCAGTATGTTAAAAATATAAATCTGTCCGGTTCCTTAGTCAGACTGCTATGTATTAGATATGGAGAAAAACGATTAAGAATGATTTCATTTTCGTGCATTTAGTGTCTCCATTATGCATAGAGATGAGAGTTCTGAATATATATCATTATGTTTGAAATGCACTATTCCGTTTTCTAATTCATTTTAAAGGTGTATATCTATGCATTCATTACTATATTTATATTGTTGTATATACATATCTACAATTATCATTTTATTTTCGTGCGTGGGGTGTGCGTGCGTGTGCGTGCATGTGTTTGAACATGTAGCTGTATAGTGTATACCATAAATGGCATGTATATTTTTGTGGTATTGTTTTATCGGGGTGTTACGCTCGTTTCAACATTTGTTCAATTATATCACGGCGACAGCTCAACTATTTTAATGATATATTTTTAAAAACAAACCAGTACTAGGCTAGGAAGTGTGCACCCCATACTGACCGTCGTGCCGCGACTAGGGATCGAACCCAGGACGTCCGTTATTAAATCCCTGAAGCTAACCACTTGACCTCGGCGAATTCCTGGCCTGTACATATTCTTATGTCTGAATTTTACATCAAGAATAAAGACGGAGGACTGTATGGTGTGTAAATGTCCTTTCCAAAGCATTAACATGTCCGTATCGCGCTGTGTAGCTATTTTGAAAGTATTTTCCACGTGAAATAAATATTCTTCAGACGGCATTGAAAATATCACGAAGAAAACGTGGAAATTGTCTTAAAATGAAATGTAATTGTGCTGAAATAATGATGAGCAATTTCTCCTTTTGCCGCATTGTTTCCAACTATCGTGGTATGCAGATACGCTCAATTGCGTCTGCATCTTGAAAAGGTTTAACGCTTGTGAAAAGGTATATGTAACTGAAAAACGCCGACAGACTTACACGCTAGATGATACTTTCAATGTAATAAATTACGTTTATATTGATTAAAAATAATTATTTTTATGAAAATACGTTAATAAATGAGCGACATCTACCAATTTTAAACCTTAACGCATTTGCGAAAAGTGAACATTAAATGGAAAATAAAAGACAGAAGACTGTATGATGTTTAAGTTTACGTTGCAAATCAATATGCTAAAGTTGTTTATTGATCGAATTGTCTAGCTTTTAATTGTTTCCAATGTGTAGCAAATAGGAAGCAGACGTATTCGAAAACATCACCTGAAAACCGTAGAAAATTATTTGCAAAATTTGCCAAAAGAAAGTGACACACGTTGTTATTTTTTGTTATGATGATGAATGACGTAATCTCCGGGAACTCGTGCAGTGTTTTCCCGGCAAAAAAAGCACGCGAAGTTTATAATTATATCATAGTTGTGAATACCAAAAGAGAGCGTTTGACTGTACATCTAACACAACGTTTTTTTATGTTTGTTTTATGCTGTATTTGAAAATCTGTTAAACTAATGATGAATAATGTTTTTAAGACCATATTCATCTACGTTTTGTACAGCACATATTATTGATATATCCTACTTTACATTTGTTTCTAAAACTGAATTATCATGGACTGACTTTGTCCGTTGGTAGGTGCATTTGACGTTGTGCCGGGTTAGCTTGCGCGACGTCAATGTCTTAAGTATTAGAGTTTGGGAAAGATATAACTGAATGCCCCGGACAAATTAACACGCTAGAGGATATTTTCAATGCAATAAAATAACGTTTATATTAAATAAGAAATACTATTTTTTAATAAAATACTTAAACAAAAATAATGACGTCTATCACTTTGAGATCTTCTCTCGTTCCCTCATAAAATCCGTAAAAGATGACGTGGCAAAAACATGAACAATCTACATTTGAAGTTTAGTGTTTAAATACAGTTAAATACATTTTTCCTTTTGCTAAAATGTTTTCAAAAGCTGTCTGCTGCAGAAGCGAAGGAAAGCGTATGTATGTGGGAAAGGGTTAATGCATATGTGGAAGATTCAGACGAGCATCTGCATCCAGGGTTTTCACTGTTTGCGTATTATGTTGAATATCTATACATATAAAAAGAACTTGATGCGTAGCGCAACTAGTTGTATGCATTTATAACATAATTTTATGTCAAAGTGTAACTTACCCATTCCCACATGAGCAATATCCCTCCTTTTGCCACAATATGTTCGCCTGAAGAGGCGCCAGAAAGCAACTGAATGTGGGAAAAGGTTCAGACTACTAATCGCCAGAGGCACCACAAAAACCACTAAGCCCATCCTATACCGACCAGCGTGGTAAACGATAATCGAAAACAACATCGGAATGTGTGACCATCCAAGATCCATCATGAATTAGTAGATATCGGTGTCTTGAGATTTCAATGTGTAGGCTAGATTTTTTAAAGGCACATATGGACATATGGATACATACAATCCCATTCCTGGAGGAAATGACTTCAGCAGCAGTCGGCTTTTACAATCAAGCGATTTGTCCCTTTCCGACAATGTTTTTAATTATGTATTAACAGTATAACTTAGAAGGGGGTTTGATTGAATGATTTGGGTTTAACAATTGTTCAGTTATATCACGGCGACCAGTTCACCTACCCATGCGTTACCTGGCTATCTCATACCACTACTCCACACAACAGACTGTTCAAGCAACTGGCTGCATTTTCTACATAGACCGTTAGACCTATGGCGGAAAACGAATGACATTTGCCACAGTGACTTTTGTCAGGAAACATCCAAAGTTATCCCCCTTTACTTATGTTTACACGTTTCATATAGGTTAAAAAGTTCTATTCCGTAGGGAATAAATATATACATGTATATCAAAATAAAAAACACTCTATAATTCAATAATTCGGACATAAGCCTTCTTCAGGTTATATTTGTTTAACCCTTTCCCTCATATGACAAATCTGCAGCAGACGACTTTGAACGTATTTTGTCAAAACATAGAAATCCTCCATAATTGAATGGATAACCTATGACAAAAAGGGGAAAATATTGTGGCAAAAGGAGAAATTGCACGTTTTGTGCAATTTCTTCTTTTGTCACTATGTTTTCAAAAAGCCGTCTGCTGCAGAGGCGTCAGAAAGCGTCTATATGAAAGAAAGGGTTAAGAGCATAAACTATGTTGCATCCATCTTGAAGACTACACGTTCATTACTTTCAAGATGGACGCAAACAAAGTTTGTGATATTTGTTGAATATAACCACAGGGACGTGCTTCTCTAAAAATAGATATTACCCTATGCATATATATCATCATATATATATTATGTCTATTTCTTTGAAATATTCGCGAATCCACCAAAAGGACAACAACGTGGACCACGAAAGTACCTTCTATCGACATTTCGGAATTGTTCCTTTTTTGCGAATATTTTTCCTGGCAACACCATTTAAATAATAATTATCGCAATATCACTGACAATTACCGCAACGAATAAAACCGAACCATTCCAAAATAACGATAGCGTGTCTTTCGTGTTTGGTCCAGGTTGTTGTCCTTTTTGGGGATCCGAGACTATTTCAAAGGAATAAACAAACGTAGGGAGAACAATTTCACGATATGTTGGTACAGTTCGATAGAGGAATGCATTATTGATTGATTCCGTACTTCAATTGCATATATTTGTTCGAATACTTTGAAAAAAATGAGTTGAAGCGAGGCGACCCTCAAAACTGTGTCCACCCTTGTTAATATTTATGAATAGGGCAATATCTATTTTTAGAGGAGCACGTCCCTATGATATAACCTGAAGAAGGCCTATGGCTGAATAATGGAATTATAGACGCTTTAAATAGTTATTTTAAAAGCACACGAGTTTAACACAACCAAACTCGGAATCCATTAAGAGTCACGAATTCACGAATCGATACAGAGCGGTGTCTTAACCTCACTTGTACAATCCCCCGACAATCCACTCCCATCCAATCCACTCCCATTCCCTTTCCGATTTCCATTCACTCCGGTTTTCAAATTATCCCCGTACAAGGTCCCTGCATCTATCATCGGCATATTCCGTGAAGCGTTATTAGTTATCTCCCTTTCAATGCTCTCCACCTGCATAGCAAACTGTAGGTGGCGGTAATACAGCATGAAGTTGTTAACGAGCGCTGGTACCGTAAACCCTATCATTAACACGCCGCACATGGCGCACAGGGAACCAACACATTTACCGATAATCGTTATCGGGTAAATATCACCGTAACCGACGGTCGTCATGGTGATAAGTGCCCACCAGAACCAGCTGGGAATACTGTCAAAGTCTTCCTGGCTCTCGGCGTAATAGATGAGGCTGGAAAACACGAGCACCCCCAGCGCCATGAACCAAACGAGTAGCATGAGTTCACTGAAACTCGCCCTCAGTGTGTAGATGAGGATCCATAAACCGGCCGAATGACGAACCAGCCGAAACACCCGAAGTACTCGAATGACTCTTAAAATGGTGATGTAATTTACAGCCGTGACGTCATCATTGAGTGACGGGTTAAACAGATAAACGCCGAGTTCGATAAGATCTGGAACTATCGCGAGAACGTCAATGACGGAGAGCAAGCTCGTGGCGTTTTTTAGTTTTTTCGGCGCGAAAATGAAACGAACGATATATTCTACGATGAAATACACCAGACAGCAAATGTCAATCACTAATAAAACCGGATGTTTGTTCAATGTTTGGTGTTCCTCTGTGTTTATACTCATGCTACTATCTATAGTCGCGTTTGTAATGTTATCTGCGTTTCCATTGGTGATGGAATTGTTTACTTGTTTTTTATCGTGCATTTTGAATGGCTCTGTGGTCTCGGCTAAGAAGGACAGAATGGAAACAATCACGAACAGCAGCGATATGATACTGATAAACTGAAATAAACAAAATCAAAAATGAGTCATTTACAAATCTAAACATACTTCGCTGTACGTAAATTGTGTAAGAGTGTTTAGAAAGAGACCAAATAATGTTATCACATTTTACAAGTACATAAAGTGTTTGTGGGATGGCTCTTGAATTTAATATCATGTTGTAAAATATACCTTGCGACTTAAACTGTCACATTTGAATACGTAAACAATCACTTTATTTAAAATGAATTATGAGTATACATGCAATCAGACACAAATTTGGATCAGCCTGTACATCTGTTCCGTCTTTTAATTATTTTATTTATTTATTGGGGTTTTACGCCGCTTTTAACATCATTTCAGTTATATCTCGGCGACAGTTCACTTATTGATGATCCCTGGGTAAACAAACCAGTCCTAGTCTAGAAAATGTCCCTTATCCCAAGGGCACTCCACCATGACCGTAGTGCCGCAACTGGTGATCTAACCCGGAACACCCGGTTTCGCTCCCTTTTAAAAAGCATCGACATAAGTTGAAAGACATTTTAAAACAGCTTATGCAAGTTATGCGTGAACAGTGGAGAGCTTGATCAGACCGTGTGGGTACACTGGCTGTTCCCGTGCTGCACAGCCAAGCCCCGGTAGCTCAGTCGGTAGCGACGCGGGCTGTCAATCCAGGGGTTGTGAGTTCGAATCCCGGCTCGGCCACCTTTCTTTCCGACAGTTGACAAAAGTCAATGCGACATGCGTCATTCGTCTTCCACCAATGGGCTAAGTCTTTGTGGAAAAGCAGCCAGTTGCTTGGGAAGATTGTTGTGTGGTGTACTGGTGTGGGAAAAACCAGGAAATGCATGAGTATGTGAACTGGCCGCCGTGATATTACTGAGAAATTGTTAAAAATGGTGTAAAAACCCAATCAATCAATCAATCCCAAGCTGCACTGTTACAAAACGCAACTTGTACATTTTCCCAAAGACGGGCTCATATGTAGTTTAAAAATGTATTCATTGCATAATGTTGTATTTAAATTGTTTACTGAAGGGGTGGTAGTCAATAAATTGGTTAAGCTATGAGGGCGTTTAACCCTTTTCCACATACACCTACAGTATGCAGAAGACAATTTAAAAGTTCTCTTATTAGAAATATGTTAAATTTCTTTAAAAGTCGTTACCTATTGTTAGAAAACATTGTGACAAAAGGCGATGTTGCTCATCATGAGCGTTTTTCTTATTTTGTCCAAATGATTTCAAAAATCGTGTGCTGTTTAGGCGTATGTACGCTTCTATATGTGAACGGGTTAACAGTACTTTATACCCCATTGAAGTATTTTATAATTGCCTGTAACATTATTCTGCTTTTTACGATATTTGATCAGCGATGGTGTAAAGGATAGAGACATTTTCCCAATCGACAAAGGAATTTCATGATTCGAGCTCAGTCTTTACGAAACTTTTGAAATGTACACACGTGGGTTCCCTTGGTGTTCATGGTTTCTGAGTTGCCTGTCGGTCTCAAGGTAAATATCTAGTTATTATTTGATAACAAACCCTAGTTAGACCATGAGATAAACGTAGGTATTTTGAAACTGTGCTTAACGTGGTTTTCAACAGTATTTCAGTTAGACCAGGGCGTTTCTTGAGAATTTTACAAGTAGTTTAGTTATACCAGGGCGTTTCCTGAGTACTTTACCAGTATTTTAGTTAGACCCCAGGGCATTTCCTGAGTATTTTACCAGTATTTCAGTTATACCTGGGCGTTTCATGAGTATTTTACAAGTAGTTTAGTTATTCCAGGGCGTTTCCTGAGTATTTTACCAGTATTTTAGTTAGACCCCAGGGCATTTCCTGAGTATTTTACCAGTATTTCAGTTATACCACGGCGTTTCCTGAGTATTTTACCAGTATTTTAGTTAGACCAGGGCATTTCCTGAGTATTTTACCAGTATTTCAGTTATACCACGGCGTTTCCTTAGTATTTTACCAGTATTTTAGTTAGACCCCAGGGCATTTCCTGAGTATTTTACCAGTATTTCAGTTATACCACGGCGTTTCCTGAGTATTTTACCAGTATTTTAGTTAGATCAGGGCATTTCCTGAGTATTTTACCAGTATTTCAGTTATACCACGGCGTTTCCTGAGTATTTTACCAGTATTTTAGTTAGACCACGGCGATTTCTGAGTATTTTACTAGTATTTAAGTTATACCAGGGTCATTCCTGAGTATTTTACCAGTATTTCAGTTATACCACGGCGATTACTGAGTATTTTAGCAGTATTTCAGTTATACCACGGCGTTTCCTGAGTATTTTACCGGTGTTTTAGTTATACCACGGCGATTCTTGATCATTTTACCAGTATTTCAGTTATACCACTGCGTTTCCTGAGTATTTTACCAGTATTTCAGTTATACCACGGCCTTTCCTGAGTATTATACAGGTGTTTTAGTTATAAAAAAAACACGACGATTCCTGAGTATTTTACCGGTGTTTTAGTTATACCACGGAATTTCCTGAGTATTTTACAAGTATTTCAATTATACCTCGGCGTTTCCTGAGTATTTTACCGGTGTTTTAGTTATACCACGGCGATACCTGAGTATTTTACCAGTATTCTAGTTATACCACGGCGATACCTGAGTATTTTACCAGTATTCTAGTTATACCACGGAATTTCCTGAGTATTTTACAAGTATTTCAGTTATACCTCGGCGTTTCCTGAGTATTTTACCGGTGTTTTAGTTATACCACGGCGATACCTGAGTATTTTACCAGTATTCTAGTTATACCACGGCGATTCCTGAGTATTTTACCAGTATTCTAGTTATACCACGTCGTTTCCTGGGTATTTTACCGGTGTTTTAGTTTCATCACGGCGATTCCTGACGCCACAATTTGCAACATTCTTCAGCGACAGATTAATCAAACTTCTATTTAAAACATTGTTTAAAGAATATTTGGCGATACCTGAGTATTTTACCAGTATTCTAGTTATACCACGGCGATACCTGAGTATTTTACCAGTATTCTAGTTATACCACGGAATTTCCTGAGTATTTTACAAGTATTTCAGTTATACCTCGGCGTTTCCTGAGTATTTACCGGTGTTTTAGTTATACCACGGCGATACCTGAGTATTTTACCAGTATTCTAGTTATACCACGGCGATACCTGAGTATTTTACCAGTATTCTAGTTATACCACGGAATTTCCTGAGTATTTTACAAGTATTTCAGTTATACCTCGGCGTTTCCTGAGTATTTACCGGTGTTTTAGTTATACCTCGGCGTTTCCTGAGTATTTTACCGGTGATTTAGTTATACCACGGCGATACCTGAGTATTTTACCAGTATTCTAGTTATACCACGGCGATTCCTGAGTATTTTACCAGTATTCTAGTTATACCACGTCGTTTCCTGGGTATTTTACCGGTGTTTTAGTTTCATCACGGCGATTCCTGACGCCACAATTTGCAACATTCTTCAGCGACAGATTAATCAAACTTCTATTTAAAACATTGTTTAAAGAATATTTGTTATACTTCTTTCGGAAACGTACACATAAGAACCGTATTTTTTATGAATAATATTATTTTGGAAGAAAAATGATTAAATGCCTACCCCAACAAACATTGCTCAGGTACAATAATCTAAAAAAAAAACGCGCCATTTCGCGTTAAATATACGTTGCTGAACGTGATTATTGTGACGTCGGGAACACTACAAATTTCCAATTATAATAAACATTAATCTTAAAAATGCCGGCATATTGGTCGGTTGGCAAATATCGATGTGGTGGATCATAAGAAAAATAATTTATAAACCTGCCTCTACCTGAAACCAGGTCGGTTTAAACGTTTTTCTGCAAAAAATAATTGCCCGAATCGAGCAAGGGGGTAAAATGCCGTTGCACACCTTGTCATTATTATTACACTATATGGACGTATAGAGGGGCTATTTATAGTAACACGTGCGGGATTCCCCAAATTACAATTACGATCATTTTTATCATAGCGTATAGACAATATAGAGAGACGTCTTGAGTATTTTAACGAGATATGGTGTGTTTTTCTTCATTTTTTGCTGTTATAGAAATTCGGATGCCTGTGCTGGGCCGACAAGATTGGTCAATATTGCATATACATGTATAGTAAAATGGAAAATATACAATTGGTTTTTCGTATTCTGTACAACGGACCAATACAACTTGATGTTCGGTATCAAGACATTAATAAGGTATATATTTAATTAGTCCACACAAATGTTGCCTCTTTTACTCTTTTTCTTAGGACACCACGTCCAAAGAGCGCCGCCATCATTTAATGGTATGGGGCAGGTAACTCCAGACAAGTCTAAAAATAGCTGTGAGATTGATACTTTATGACGTAAGAAAATCATAAACAAACCTTTGCGGCGAGAGACGAGCTACTCCGATTCAACATTCTCCAAACACGTGGCCGCAATCGTTCCCAGAACGAGGCATCATCGGACGGGTATTGTTTATCATAGGAGGCGCTGTTTAACTTCCGGTCTTTTTCTAACTGTTTGAGCGCATCTTGTGTAGAGTTCCACTCGTTGTAGTTGATCCAGCAGCACTTCTCGATAAGGTTTGGATATATACCCCAGTAGTCCAGCTCAATACGAGCCGCCGGACCACAGATACTGGACGGAAGGTGGAGGAAACCCGTTCTCAGATAGTTCAAGGTCGCCTGTTATGAATAGGAAATGCGAATGTTTGTAATACTCTATACCTCCATTCCCCTGAGACGGAATGAGTCGGCCCGGACCAGTTTGTGCGGACTGCGCAGGCTAATCTGGCTCGATACAGTACGCAGATGCTCATATTCGATTTTTTCCATGTTTCAAACTCACTGTATGTTTATAATATTGTATTGAAAATACAGTCCAACCTGTGTTTTAAGACCACTTATGATAAGAGAACAATCTGGTCTTTGTTCACATGTGGTCTTAATTGCAGGGTCAATTTTGCATAAAATGAGTAATTTGGGAAACAAAAATGTGATTGCTATAGACAGGGAATTGATATACAAAGGTAATCTTAAGCACCCGTTTGACTATATACATAACTTGTACCTTTAAATCATGTGTTGCTATCTAATAAGTCGGGGGACGATGACTATCCTCTGAATAAAGGTATGTCCAATGCCACATTGAAACTAATCTCGATGAGATTATAAACACTAGACGAGATTATAATTAATTTATTTATTTACTGGGGTTTTACGCCGCTTTCAACATTATTTCAGTTATATCACGGCGACAGTTCAATTATTCATGATCCCTTGGTAAACACACTACTAGGCTAGAAAATGTGCCTTGCCTAAGGGCTCTCCACAATGACCGTAGTGCCGCGACTGGTGATCGAATCCGGGACATCCGGCTTCGAAATCCCCGACGCTAACCACTCGACTACTGCGGATTCCTGAGATGAAATTATAAACACCTGACCCTACGTTCGCAGTAGTAGCGATCACTCGTATGTATCTGATGACTGCCTATTTCATGTCGATGTATATGGATTATCTCCACACATTAATACCTAATGATTTCGAATACGTCACTTTGATTGGCTGACTCAAATGTCATTATTATACCTCACGTGACTTTGTAATGTTAAATTCTCATATTCTCTCCATGGGCGATTTCTTACCGTCTCATGCTAACAGTACGTTTTGGACTGGTTAACAGTTTACTGTTACACGGTACGCGCGTTAAAATGTTGGTTATGCACGTGTATGACGTCATTTCAAACAACAACGTCACCTTTTAGACGCGCGAGCCATGTAACAGTATACTGTTAACCGGTATAGTCATATGTGTGTGTTACATTGTAGTAAATCTACCCATGTTCACCTCCCCTACAAAAGTACAGAATAAATTGAAAAAACGTGAAATTTTGTTCGGTATAATAAAATAAATATTGCATGGCTTCCAGTGCGACAGTACATATTGTCAACATTCGGGTAAATACTTTTAACCTCGGCGTATATGTACTGTCACACTGGAAGCCATGCAATATGTATATTTATATAAAATGAGACGCTCTGTAACAGGCAGGCGTTAGATCTATGCGAGCGTTTGCTACTACAACACAGTATATTTGGTATTGGTGAGGATACGTATAACCTCTAAGGAGTAAATATTGTATTCATGATTCATGTGAAAAGATACTAGTACAAGGCTTGGAAATGTGCCAAAGCCATGACCACCAGGGAACGAACCATGGAGGTTCGGTTAATACTTCCCACGCAAACCACGGTAAATTCCTTCGACTTTTTTCAAAATGACTCGATCTTAGATTTAACCGAGTTCGGTTACCCGTCCTTACGTTCATCCACACAAAGACAGAAACGGAAACCAGAAGTTTTACCTTGAACATATCCGGATCACGGTCGAAGAAGTAGGCTTTAACCTCAGACCTATAATGGCGCTCTAAAAACTCTTCACTAGCCAGCCTACATCCTGGCTGTTTCTTTAACGTCTTTCTGGTGAAAAAATAAAAAACCCATTAAAGGGAGGTAATTCATGTTTGCAAAAAGGTAGGTTATTTGATATCGGAACCAAGATAAAAGCACATTAAAAGTAGGTAATTCATGTTTGCAAAAAGGTAGGTTATTGATATCGGAACCAAGACAAAAGAAAGATAATGATGACACTTTAAAGATTCTTCTGTGATAACCTTTTTGTCCTTCGAATATAATGGGAATATTACGTTGCAGTAGCGATACTGGGTTTAGCATTGTACTACGAAGGGCGTCGGAAATTAATATCTCGCGAGACCACGCCCCGAGTAGACAATAAAAAGCCATCTTTCGCTACAGCAACATAATTTTCCTTTTATTATATACCTATAATCACTTTTAAGAGAGAACAAAGAATCATTATACAAATATTAAACTAACAATGTTTAATATATTGCATAAGAATACTATTGATATCATTTATCGTTATTGACGTTTATACAAATATCGATATTTTCAATAGCGAAGTAACACAATTAACACATGAACTAACTTCATAAATTGCCTGTGAATCATGCCCAACTACCGCATTTTGCATGACATCACATCATATTTCAATGACGAACCATTACCATATTGGTACAGTTTTGTTTCTGACCTAGTAAAAAACATCATTTTAATCCGTCGTGTCTGATTTGCACACCACAATTTGCACATGTATTTGCGCCTGAAATATGTGCATATGATAAATTGTAATATTAACCCTTTAAATACTGGTCCTGCTTCGCCCAGCAGCCTTCGATTTTATTTACCATAACAACAGTTTATTATACCGAAATGTAACGTCAATGAGGGACATTAGTGATAATTATATTATCTCCCTTGTCAGATAAAGACCAAGGAAGACCAAATAGTTGGTAGGTCCTTTTAGATTAGGTCCTTTTAGTTGGAATCCTTTGTCTTTATCGCTATTTCGCAATGAGATATTGCAATTACTCTGTACACATTAATCATAAATGTGTTAATTAAAATGATGAATTAAAAGAGAAAGTTTAAATAGCAGTGTTTAAAGAAAACAAATGTGGAATTACTAATCAATCTAATAACAGTTGTCCAAGAAAATGCAATTATAAGTGCACCATCCAGTGCAAAGAAACCACCGATAAAAACAGAGGAAACCAAATGATAGGACCTAGCTAGATGTAGAGAGTATTAAATGGAGATGACCGCTGTCTCCAATTACGATAAATGACATCGATAGTTTTCTTATGCAATGTATTATACATTGATAGTTTAATACGAGAAATCTCATCCCCCAGGATTTCACCCGCGTATAACAAACTCGTACAGACGCACTAGTTTGTTACACGCGTTTTAGGGGTCCGGGGGCATACTCCCCCGGGAATGTTTTCTCCTCCATATCGTCTGTGGTGACTTCTGGGAGCATTTCAGTAGCAAAATATGACTGATCTTGATGGTGAAATAAACGTTTTTTCTAGGAAATTTTGAGATTGTAAAATGTGTTACATTTGTCATTTTTCGTCAAATCTATCAAGTCAGATTGGTTGTTTTATACTTACGCCTACCCCATGTCAAGTTTTTATTGCAGATTTGAACCTTTTAAAATGTGAGTACTGGAGACAATGTGTACGTAGCTGCTATGCGCCTGCGCGGGTATATATCACTCGTGAAGTAATTACCGTATCAACAGACCAGACAGGCTTTGATTTTATTTACCCTCGCCGTGCAGAATTAACTTTTAGGAGAGCAATCAAAAGTCCAATGGAAAGAAAACTCTATATAGTACATACCTCAACGTATGGAACTGAATCCCGCCCACATCTATTGTCATGATGTCGTGGTCCCCATCGCTGTAGTCCCCGCCCTCCTCGCTGTCAGAATCTGCTGATCGGACGTTGGCACTGAAAATACATAGAAGTTGGATATCAACTCTCGTTATCTGCTGTGTACACGTTGGCACTAAAAATACAAAGAAGTTGGATATCAACTCTCGTTATCTGCTGATCGGACGTTGGCACTGAAAATACATAGAAGTTGGATATCAACTCTCATTATCTGCTGTTTATACGTTGGCACTGAATATACAAAGAAGTTGGATATCAACTCTCGTTATCTGCTGTGTACACGTTGGCACTGAAAATACAAAGAAGTTGGATATCAACTTTCATTATCTGCTGTTTATACGTTGGCACTGAAAATACATACAAGTTAAATATCAACTTTCATTATTTGCTGTGTACACGTTGGCACTGTAAATACAAAGAGGTTGGATATCAACTCTCGTTATCTGCTGTTTATACGTTGGCACTGAAAATACATAGAAGTTAAATATCAACTTTCATTATTTGCTGTGTACACGTTGGCACTGTAAATACAAAGAAGTTGGATATCAACTCTCGTTATCTGCTGTGTACACGTTGGCACTGAAAATACATTCAAGTTAAATATCAACTCTCGTTATCTGCTGTGTACACGTTGGCACAATGAAAATATATACAAGTTAAATATCAACTTTCAGTATTTGCTGTGTACACGTTGGCACTGTAAATACATAAAAGTTCAATATCAACTCTCGTTATCTGCTGAGTGCACGTTGGCACTGACAATAGAATATAGCTACATGTAAACTGTCACTGTCAGCTGATCGTAGTATGGCACAGAAAATAGAAGGCAATTTTGTGTAAACTTGTATTATCTGCTCATCGCACGTTAACATTGAAAAGATAGAAAGAAATAACATATCAACAGTCATTATCTGATGTTTGTTCGTTGGCACTCAACATAAAAAATAAACCAGTTACACATGAACTGTCATTATCTGATGTTTGTTCGTTGGCACTCAACATAAAAGATAAACCAGTTACACATAAACTGTCATTATCTGCTGATTGTTCGTTGGTACTCAACATAAAAGATAAACCAGTTACACATGAACTGTTATTATCTGCTGATTGTTCGTTAGTACTCAACATAAAAGATAAACCAGTTACACATAAACTGTCATTATCTGCTGATTGTTCGTTGGTACTCAACATAAAAGATAAACCAGTTACACATAAACTGTCATTATCTGATGTTTGTTCGTTGGCACTCAACATAAAAGATAAACCAGTTACACATAAACTGTCATTATCTGCTGATTGTTCGTTGGCACTCAACATAAAAGATAAACCAGTTACACATAAACTGTCATTATCTGCTGATTGTTCGTTGGTACTCAACATAAAAGATAAACCAGTTACACATAAACTGTCATTATCTGCCCATCGAAAGTTGGCACTGAAAATAGGAAAACGTTTTATATAAACTCTTATTATCTGCTGATCATAAGGTTGACACTGAAAATAGAAGGCAGTTTTATCAAAACTGTCATAATCGTACGTTGGCACTAAAAATAGAAAATAAACCAGTTAAATATTAACTGACATTATCTGCTTATTGTACGTTGGCTCTGAAAATTGAGAGAAGTTCATAATTATAAACTATCATGGTCTGCTGAACGTTTTTAACAATTTCTCAGTTATATCACGGCGGCCAGTTCACCTACTCATGCATTTCCTGGTTTTCTCACACCAGTACTCCACACAACAATCTTCCCAAGCAACTGGCTGCTTTTCCACATATATTTAGCTCATTGGTGGAAGACGAATGACGCATGTCGCATTGACTTTTGTCAATCCTCGGAAAGAAAGTTGGCCGACTGAGCTACCGGGGCTCGGCCTATTGCTATCAATGACATACAGGGATTTGTCAGTGTATTATTGTTTGAAACTATGACGATAACACTTTTGTAGATGGCCGATTTACTACATGTTTTAATGTTTTTGTTCAAAAAAAGACTTTTCCTATCTACATTTCTTATATTATGTTTCTCGAAATAAACTGACATGAAAAGCAGTTTCAAATATAGCTTTTTTTTTTTTTAGAAATTTGTTTTTTTACAAGTCAAATTAGTTTTCTAAAAGTAGCTTCAACAAGCTATTGGAAAAATACTTAATATGAACTGTGTTTAACTCTTATCATGCTGCAAATAACTCTTAGAATACATGTACATCTGAATACAGTATAGACCAATAATAGATTGTACAATATGTACAATGTATTATGGGTTTATATTTGTGTTTTTGTTTTTTTTGAAGAATTAAGCTTTAGAAAATCTCCAAAGAATAAAATGAACAATAAGAAAAATGATATGATCCGCAAATCAGAGAAAAACTGTTATACAACACAATTCAGCATGAAAAAACCTATTTTTAAAAAACGTTTGTATGTATATATTTATTATTATATTCTTATGATAAATTTGAAAACTCTTGATGTAAGGTGTGAGAGAGGATGGCCACGACCTCTCCATACATATGGACGTGGCAAATAAAGTTTTGAAAAAAAAAAGCTATAGGATGGATTTAGAGCAATTATTGCAATCTTCATTGTTAAGCGTTTCCGTAACTTCTCATGTTATATAACTCTTTCATTAAATCTCAACAAAAAAAGTATATACTAAATGTAACACACCACTGTCTGTTTGATATAAACAAGTATGCCACTTGAACGGAATGCAATCATAAAACCATCGTAATACCTTATAACACCCGCGTAACATATTTGTTTATTTGTTCTATATCACACGAACATTGGCGATGGTCCACTATTCATGATATGACTGGGATATACCAACATAATATTGTTTTTTAAACTTTCACAGTGAATATCGTCACTAGTTATTACACTCTTGGACATATATTTTTTGTATGTTTATTTCTAGCATTTTCTTCAATAACAGTTTTTCAAATTTTATTTAAGAAAAAAAGCGAATCTTAAAAGTGACAGCCATGCACATAGTTTTATGAATAGCATAATCTTAACAATGGTTGAAAATAAATGGAATTGTCTGACAGAGACACATCTAACGTCGGGCTAGAACGAGACGTTTTAAGATTATATAGCGAATATTGAACAAGCGTTTCCTGGGTAAGTTACCAATACTACGTGTCCATTTATCCTGACACCAGCCAGTCAGTCGTAATGCTAAGCCCGTAACCCTGAGCGCTAAGGAGGTCAACAATTACTACTATGTTTTAAGTAGATCTAGTATGAACCGAAAGATTGTCCTACAAAAGAAACTTATTAAACTTCTATCAGGTCATCCTGTTTTATTTTGTTGAGACCACAGTGGGGTATCGTTTTACCCTTCCTTTTCCATTTAAACTGAATACTAGTATCATCCAAATATTATTTATTACACCTGTGGCGTGTTGACGCATTTAAAGCAGACGACTTTTGAAAAATGGCTCCGAAAGTATCATTTTTATGTCGAGAGATTGTCCATTATATCATAAATGACGTCGCCGGGAGTGTAATAAAGCCATTGTATAAATTGCGTATTCAACTAGTGTAATAACAATGCTACGTAACTTCATAATGAAAAGCATTGAAAATGACCGCGCTATATAGCGACGTTATATATATTTTGAGCTAATTATCGTCGAATTGGAATTTATGATATAAATAGAATATAACATTCGTGGTCATTCAATACAAAATTTTATTAAACTCGTTTAATAAAATGTCGTATTGAATGACCACTCATGTAATATCCTCTATTTATTTTACCTAGATGTTTACAAAGTGTTTTCTTCTGCCGATTTGTTGTATGTGGAAAAGGGTTTGGAGAGATCGTTGATACAGTTTTGTATACATTCATGGACGTTACATATTTGGTCCGTAATTTAAGTTTTGGGTCATTTCACATGAATGACTTGGCCTCTAAAGCTGTCCACATCTTAAAAATATGTAAATGATGGGTTTTGTGCTAGTATTTTCCCTAATCCGTTTTTAACCAGTAGATCGATGGGAAAAAACGAACGATAGGTATAAACCTTCACTGTTTCAAATTAATTCAATTTTTTTAATCAAGTATTTAGGCCTCCGGCCGATATACGGGCAGTATATACACGTATAAGCATAAACCTAATAGTTATAAAAGATAAATAACATGAAAAATTAATACATTTGGATCAAATTGTTAATGCTTTGCTTATTTGTATCGTTTCAAAAAAAAAAATATATATATATGACTTTTTCCAAAATCTGTTTTCTTAGTTTAAGCGCTTCAATTAAGAAAATTTGCCACAATACATTTTGTGTCATTGTTCGTATTTCTGTTCATAACCCGTAATATCCAGTTTCGAATTGTATTACTATGTAACTTACTTAACGTTATAACACTCGTGGTTATGTTCAATTATTTTCATTACTATTATTCATATTCTTATCATAAGTATTAGTACATCGAGGGATTGGTGTGAAACGGTTGTAACTTAAAACCTGTTTTGAAAACCCTGGTTTAGGGGCAATTTTGACCCTTTTGTAAACACTGTAAATTTTAGGTGCCATTGCTCAGAACGAGCAATGGCACCTAAATTTCCATTGTTTACCAAGATAAATGATTTAACGCTTAGAAAGACTTTATGGCGAGGTGATTAACCTTGGTAAAAAATTACCAATTTTAGTTACAACCGTTTCACGCCAAGCCCTCGACATGTATGTTTAATTAGTAGTAGTAGTAGTATGTGGGTGGTACATGTACGTCTGAGGAGTCATTACTCAAAGCAGCATTGGTTATATTAACGCCATGATATAACTCTTTCAGCGCCGAATTGTTTAGAGTAGACTCTTCCATGTTCAAAATCGGGCGTCTCCATTTCTCATGTAATGAAAGTGTGGACTATTTTGATAACTAAAAGGCAAACAATGCTGATTTCAGGTGAGACAGCTCGTTACGAGCTGACTCACCTGAATCAGTATTGTTTTCAAAAACCTCAATATTGCCTTTGGCGCTGAAAGAGTTTAGACGCCAAATCTGTGTCGGCTGTCAATCCAGGGGTTTGGAGAAACATGCATCTGTTTTAAGACGCCAAATCTGTGTCGACTGTAAATCCAGGGGTTGTTAGTTCAAACCCCAGAATGGCCAACATTTTTTCCGATGTATGGCAAATGCCAATGCGAGAAACGTCATTCTTATTCAGCCAAACAGTCTAAAAAATGCAGTCATTTCATTATCATTGCATTTTATAATTATTTGTTTTCCGAGCGGTCTGTTTTCCTGTGGCATGACCGATGTACGATGGGAGATAGTGATCGTAAAGATAGTGACCCTTTATGAATACAACAAATCCACAAAAGATTACTCTGACAAAAAATCTGCAGAAAAAAATAAGAAAAATGTCAAAAGTCCAAGGTAGAGTTAATAAAAAATAAAATGAATACAGAATGGAGAAACGAGAAATTTGCTCATTCTGAGCAATTTCTTCTTTCGTCACAAAGTTTTTAAATGTCGTCTGCTGTAGATGCGTCAAAATGGGTATGAAAAGGGGTAAAGAGGTGTTAAATGAGAACATATTTCATGGGTCATGGCGTCTGATGTTAACCGTTATGAAGCGGTATTATTTTCTTTTTAAAGTTGAAGTGAACCCAATTATTTAGATGTAATCTAGCTTACACTCATTTTGGATGCATTAACGATAGAAAGTATAGGATGTATGGCAAGCCGTTTTACTATTTAGTCGTGTGAGAGATATTTGTCCAAAATTGAGAGATATCTCTTAAAAATTAGAAAGGTGTCTCTTGAAAATAGAAAGATATCTCTTGAAAATAGAAAGATATCTCTTGAAAAAGAAAATCTCTCTAATTAGAGGGATGTCTTGCTTTTTAGGAGATATCTGTCAATTAAAGGTGATATCTCTTTAAGACAAAGAGATATCTCCCTATCCTCGGAATCTCCCTAAAGGCTATATCTTATAGAGATAACTCTCTTTCTTATAGAGATATCTCACTAGTTTAGAGAGATAACTCTCTTTATAACAGTGATTCTCACTAGTTGAGAGAGACATCTATCAAGTATAGAGATATCTCTTAAAGACAGAGAGATATCTCCCTATCTTCGAAAATATCTCCCTAGAGGCTATAGCTTATAGAGATAACTCTCTTTCTTATAGAGATTTATCACTAGTTTAGAGAGATAGCTATCGAGCTTAAAGTGATGCCTTTCTATATTGGAGAGATATATCCCAATCTTACAGATATTTCTCTTAGTTGAAAATAACATGTTCCATACGAGAAATATTTCAAAGTTAGAGAGATATCTCTCTATGTTACAGAGATATCTCTCTATGTTACAGAGATATCTCTCTATATTTTAGATAGATAACTTTCAAAGTTAGAGAGATATCTTTGAATCGAATAAATAGTTAAACGGCTTGCAAGATGCATTAACACTTTCAGCAATATAAGAGCCGTTCTACGAGAAAACCAACATTTTGGACTCCGCGTAATGTATCGACCAAGATCAGCCTGCGAAGTCCGCGCCGGCTAATCCGGGCCGACACATTCCGTCTTATTTAAATAGAGGTATAGAGTCATGATTCCTGAAACAGAAAATCCACAGGAGGCGAACAGTGTTTGTCCGGGATAGCTTGCGAGACACGCTTAGGCTGATCCGGGTCGATACTTTACGCAGAGACCAAAATGTTGTTTTTCTCGCGGAACGGCTCATTTTATGTCCAAACGCGGAGAACATCAATTGCGGGAATCCGTGATATATGTCAAATGCCCTGAAAGTCTCCTTCATAATTAAAAATCATAATCAATTTGTTTAAATGTTAATTTCATTAAATAAACTATTGTTAAAATGCAACTGAATATAGAGTGTTCATTTATTTTCAGGATTAAGAAAGTCGCTTTCGTATCTTTAAGATGCTATTTCAGGGTTGTGTTATTATTTTCTATCAAGAGATCAACGAAGGACAAAGTGCCGACCAGAAAAACTTGTTTTTCCTGTATTCATCCGCTATATTTAATGATTCTGTCATACTCTTTACGATAGCTTTGTTTAATGTAGGCGTGTATCCATCAAAATGTGTGTGTTTTTTTTTTTTATCGTATTGTGCTTTACGGCGTTTTCAACAATTGTTCAGTTATAACACAAGTTTTTCTGCGTAAGTTACCAGTACCACCGGTTCATTTATCCAGACACAAGCGAGTCAGTCGCAATGCTAACACCAGAACAATGAGAGCCGCCTCTCTCATTTTGGCAGATCCGACCGCCTCGGTGGTGTATACATACATAGTGGTAGACATAGAGCGACCGCTACCTGAGACCGGGCCATACCAAATTCTTTAAAAAAAAATGGTAGTAATGTCTGTTCTCTTTGGCGCTCTTGCCTCTCACCTCTGATCTATGTGAGAAAGTAGTCAGTGGCTTCGAAAGAATGTTGTGTAAGTACTGGTGTGTGAAAGCCAGGAAAACATGGGTAGGTGCACTGACCGCCGTGATATGACCAAAGCTGTTGAAAGCGGCGTTAAACTCCAAACAAACAAAATCTTTGGCGCTCAGATTTGTGGGGTAAGCATTACGACTGATTTGCTTGTGTCAGGATAAATGAACCAGTAGAATTGGTAACCTACGCAAGAACCACCATAATATGACTAAATGTTGAAAGCGGCGTAAAACAATCAAACTCGGACGATTTGAAAAAATAGTTTATGTACTTGAATAATTGACCAAGGGCAATTTCTTTTACTGTCCGGTCTTAATTAAAGCGTGTTTGTTGAGAGTACTTCAACTTCTTTATAACCCATCGAAAAAAAACAGTTTAATTTTAGTTTTATGTAAACCATTATCACGTTTAAAGAGCGTTAAAGCTACATGTCCTTATATCCTGTCTATTTCTTTGTTTGGTAACCGCCTCAGTGCTGTAACGAGATCGTCTGTTTCAACAGGGGGAGACCTGCTACAACCCAGTTCGGATCACACCAGAGACTTTGAAAACGGTAATAAGGGCTTCATTACCTGGTCCTCAAGGATTCGGGGATATAAATAAAACGGGAACGCTCTTTCCAGCATTACCAGAAAACGCCGAGATATGACCAAATACCGTAAAAACGGCATAAAACAAAATACTCACAAACAAAACCAGTGTTGTTTAGTTGTATCAAATATATCAAACATGTATTAACAACACATATATGGTTTTGATGGTGTTAACTTTGAGTGATGCATCCTATTGCCTTCAACCGAATTTAAGTTATACCTCCGATGTTATAAAATCAAGTACAAGATAATGCAAGATTCAAGTAGGGGAAAATAAGGCAATAGAAGCGCTATTATATACAGTCTAAACAGTGCAAAATCGACCTAGGAATAGCGATGTATATAGCAGCCACACCATTAGTTTCCTAATTACTAATTTTCTGCATAAATTACCCTGTATTTAAAGACCACCTGTGTACGAAGACCATATTGTTGTGTTCCCATGGGTGGTCTTTATACACAGGTGCCGCTGTATATAGGCAGACAGTTTGACAGAAAGCAGGCATTGTATAGTTACCGTTGAAAATAATTTAGAAGGCAATATTTTTTCTAGATATAAACACGGGTACGTAACTCAAAATAAGTGAGTGAGCCACAGACAAGGGTGTTCGAAAAATGTCAAGGAGACAGAAAATAAAAAGGAGAGACAATATAAATAGCCATACCGTTTAAATAAAAAAGACTGTATTCGAAATAGAGTCCAACCTGTGTTTAAAGACCACCAATGGGAAGGCAACAAGCTGGTCTGTGTTCGCTAGTGGTCTTTCATTGCAGGGTCATGTATGCAGAATATGAGTTATTTGTAATCTAACAGTATGATTGCTATAGACAGGGAATTGCTTTACAAATGTGGCTTTAGCACAGGTTTGACTGTATATGTAAATTATGATTGTGAATAATCTTTTAGCTTCTACATGCCGATGTGTTAGTGTACACTTTATCATGTTCTAGCATCTGACAGGTGCAGATACTTTCAAGAGTCAAGGTCCAATGAACTATGTCCTTCCGACAGGAAACGTGCTCAAATTATAGCATGGAAACGTGCTCAAAGTATAGCAATGATACGTGCTCAAAGTTTAGCACGGATAGGTGCGAGACATGTTTTCCTTTGAGTGGAATTAATCACTGGTTGTTTTGTAAATACTCAAAATTACTTCGGACATTTCAAGAACTCAGGCCGGGATTTGAACCCTACCGGATCCCTTGATTGACAGCCACGCGTATTAACCACTAGACCAAGGGGGCTACTTAACCCTTTATTATTCGTTAAACACTGCAGGGGTCCAGATAAGGAGGAGTATACAACTACTTTACCAACAATATCTCACTTATTATCCATCCAAACCCAATGATGTGGGTACTCAAAAGAATCGTCCCAATGAGACGATTCTTTTGAGTACCACAACATAGGGTTAGAGGATAAAATAATGATTTTAGAACATGCAAAACTCCCCCTTATCTGGAGCTCTGAAACCAGTTTGCCATACTGTTTGAAAAAGTCGTGTGCTGCAGAGGCGTGAGAACTCGTTTGTATGTGGGCAAATGGTTAGAACAAGGAATTCTATGAAAGTGGGAAAAGGGAATAATGATAGACAGTCCGATTATAAACGATAGAGTAAGTGTTGTTTATTCAGCGTTAAAACACATGTTAACTACCGTTTAAAGATGTTAACTCTGTTTAAAGTAGACTCTTCCATGTTCAAAAATCGGGCGTCTCCATTTCTCATGTTATAAACATTTTGGACTATTTTGATATAACTAAAAGGCAAACAATGCTGATTTCAGGTGAGACAGCTCGTTACGAGCTGACTCACCTGAATCTGTATTGTTTGCCAAAAACCTCAATATTGCTTTTGGCGCTGACAGATTTAACACGAAACAGGTGCTGTGAGTTCGAAACCAAACTCATCCAACATCCCTTTGAAGTTTGACGAAAGTAATTTCGACCGGCGCCATTCTTCTTCAACCAATGCTATAACAGTATATGTTGGAAAGCAACCAGTTGCTTTGAAATACTGTTGTGTGATGTACCGGTGAGAAAACACATGGGTAACACATGGGTAACACATGGGTAACACGTGGGTAACACATGGGTAACATGGGTAACACGTGGGTAACACATTGGTAACATGGGTAACACATGGGTAACACATGGGTAACGTGGGTAACACATGGGTAACACATGGGTAACACGTGGGTAACACATGGGTAACATGGGTAACACATGGGTAACACATGGGTAACACATGGGTAACACGTGGGTAACACGTGGGTAACACATGGGTAACACGTGGGTAACACGTGGGTAACACGTGGGTAACACATGGGTAACATGGGTAACACGTGGGTAACACATGGGTAACATGGGTAACACGTGGGTAACACGTGGGTAACACATGGGTAACATGGGTAACACGTGGGTAACACATGGGTAACATGGGTAACACGTGGGTAACACATGGGTAACATGGGTAACACGTGGGTAACACGTGGGTAACACATGGGTAACATGGGTAACACATGGGTAACACATTGGTGTGTGTGATATGGCCGCAGTGATATGGCCGCAGTGAAATTACTTTAAAAATGGTGAAAACTAGGTTAAACCCCAAGCATTCAATATAAACATGAAAACGTTAGGAGAGAAAACTCAAATAGCAACGAATAGGTGAGTTGAAACAATGTCAGAAAAAGAAAAGAGATAACAGATAGACATAGAAACATAGAACCATACAATGTATGTGTAGCCAGATTCAGCAGCGGAAAACTGAGTTCAAACAATGTCAGAAAAGGAAAAGCGATAACAGACACATATACAAATATACAATGTATATTTAGTCAGAATCAGTAACGGATAAGTGAATTCAAACACTGACAGAAAAGACAAAAAAACAAATGCAGAAAGACATAGATACGGTTTACCAAACAAGCAATGTATATTTTCCCCCGAATCAGAAACGGATATTTGAACTCAAACATTGCCAGAAAAGAATAAAGAGAAAAAAAAAATGACCATTTCAAATTTTAATTAAACCCGAATCAGAAACGGATAAGTGAGTTCAAACAATACCTTAAAAGAAAAAGAGAAAACTATATAGACATTCATCTACAGTTTTAACAAAAATACAATGTATATATTCCCGAGAATCATCAACGGATATGTGACTTCGGACAAAATCAAAAATAAAAAGAAGAAAAAAAACTATATACATGTAGACAGTCATCTACAGTTAAACAAAAACACAATGTATATTTACCCCCAATCTGGTTTGCTATGCTTTAAACCCATAGCAGTTTCGAAGTTACTTTCATGCACTGATTATTGCAAAAAAAATCAACACTTTAAAAAACCGCATAAAATAACTCATTATTTCAGTTAACATTGAAATGCTGTAAACGGCTCACTGTAGCTACATCATGTTTTCAGTCCCGTAACAAAATAACTGTGTCGTAAAAGTTTCTAGCGTCTAAAAATAAACTAAATATAACCTGCCCTTGAGTTCATTCAAACGTAAGACAAATTCAAACACCATCGACACCGATTGGGTACGCAAGAAGCAAAGCGTGTAATGATTGGTTACGTCGCTTTCAATAATGTTTCAGTTATACATTATTATTAGTAGTAGTATTTTTTATATAAACCCGAAATCGAGAGACCCATTCTTATACAAACTAAGACGTAATAAAACCAACGTTTCGAGTCCCGTGATGAGCGGGTCCTGAATTCGGGATTTTTCCACACAATCGGCGCGAGTACTGGTTAAGTATCCAGGAAGCAGACATCGAGCGTGATTAATATAAGCTTAAAGCTTGTTTCGCAATCGATTTAAAAATAAATAAGTTTAAACTTAAGTTTGAAAAACAATATGATATGGGTAAACCCCAGTCATATCATGAATAGAGGACCATCGACAATTTTCGAGTGATATAAAACACATAAACAAATATGTTACGCGTGTGTTATAAGGTATTAGCATGGTTTTATGATTGTATTACGCCCCGTTCAAGCGGCATAATTGTTTATATCAAACATATTGATTGATTGATTGCTTGATTGGGGTTCAACGCCTTGGAAGACGTAAACAAAACATCGTTTGACTGTACAGTCCCTTTCTAATCGACACAGTTAACAATTTCTCAGTTATATCACGGCGGCCAGTTCACCTACTCATGCCTTTCCTGGTTTTCTCAAACCAGTACTCCACACAACAATCTTCCCAAGCAACTGGCTGATTTTCCACATAAACTTAGCCCATTGGTGGGAGAGGAATGACGCATGTCGCATTGACTTTTGTCAATCGTCGGAAAGAAAGTTGGCCGAGCCGGGATTCCAACTCACAACCCCTGGATTGCCAGTCCGCGTTTAGTTACATTAAACAAACTGACGAGAGTGGTTAATTCGCTTAGTGCCCGTACCCCTCCCATCAATTTGTTTAATAAATGTATTTCCATTTAAGTGGGCATTAAAATCGCCCATTAATATGACTCTACCTGATTGAGAGTACAGACTGATTAGATTATACAACATCTCCAAGTTTTCCCGAAAACGTACACTACTATGGTTAGATCTAGGTACATGTAGATACACTTGTATAACATAAATACAGGTTTCACGTGATATCTTCACTTACATACCCATAATCCTATCAGAGTCAATACATTACGGTGAAACAATATTATTTACCTAATAACATTGGGTATATAATCCGACCGGAGATCGAACCCGCGACCTCCCACACGCGTTTCGGACGCTCTAACGCTACATCACCGAAGCGAAATAGATCAAGACCGGAAACACGCGACTGTCATGACGTCATCCAATTAAAACTAATAATTATATGTACATTTATAACAAAATGATGCCCGTGGCAAGGTTAGTAGGATCGACTAAGCCTTAACCCTTTCCCACTTGCAGACGCATTTCGACGCATCTGCATCAGACGACTTTTAAAAACCAATGTGGAAAATCGAGAAATTGCTCAAAATGAGCAATTTCTCGATTTTCCACATTGTTTTCAACTCCTATTCAATAACTGTATCATCATATGAAGAGATTTTCCATACTTTTTTTTGCCTAGCTGTTTTCAAAGTCGTCTGCAGCAGATTACCTGTATGTGGGAAAGGGTTCAATTTAAAATTAAAACGGAAAGTCGATTTATATGAACAATTTGACTTCCCTTCTGGAAGAAATTGATATTAATATCAATAAAACCAATATCTATATTATTGGATATACTTTATATAGTTTACTTCCGTTTAAGAAAGTTAATCAATATACTTCTTATCGCTACCTATAGTATGGTATATACTTTATATAGTTTACTATCGTATTGGAAAGTTAATATCATAACTATATATAAATAGCATATGTATACTCTTTTCTGAATGTCTTAACAGGGACGTAGATAAGAGGGATAAGTAACTAAGTTGTATACTAAAATATCACCCGTCCCAACATATGTAGCAAATAAAACTCAAAAATGATTTAAAATATGAAAATAAAAAAGATATTTTCTGGAAGTTTAAACATTCTTCTATTGCAGTAGATAACAATATTTTAATATACTACACGTTTTGATAATAGTTTATCCTTAGGAAAAATATCAGACTATCAATTTTTGGAGAGTAATAATTTTTCAGAAATCACAATATCTGTGTCTTTTAAACCAGTCATTATTCAAAATACAAAAACAATCCAGTTGTTCATAGCATCTCTAACTTGAGTTGAAATATTAGGCTTTCAGAATATGTATGTTCTGTGTACGTGCCAAATGTGACCTCAAAGATTTATTTGCTACAAAATGTGAAGATTTTGACAATTTTATTTCTCCATGTGATATTTTAACCAGATAAAACAGGTGTACAGATGGAGCTGCTTATCCCTCTTATCTACGTCCCTGGTGTTAATGATAAAACTGAACACTTTTAACACTTTCGCAGTTATATCACAGTGTCAATTACCAGTTGGCAGTTTAAACCTATTCATTACACATCAATTGTACATTCAGTTCTGACACTTTCATACTAATATTTAATAATCAAGCAAGCATCATTAAGTATATTCTTTTAATTTTAATCTTTTGAGAATACCTTACCACTTTTCAAACATACATGTGTAACTAAATTACAGCAGGCGGCTTTGAAAACATTGAGGCAAGCATATGGAAACTCTCTAAAACAGAGTTGAAACATTGTGACAAAGTAAGAAGAAATAGCGGATTATTTAGCACTTTCTCCAATTTGCCACAATGGCTTTAAGAGTCGATATTGATGGAAGAATTACTGAGGACGAAAGTTTAGTCCCTTTTCCCATATGCTTTCAGATGTCTCCAGCTCGAGGTGCTTATAAACGAGCCTTCGTATGGGAAATGGGGTTAACATTTTACCCTATATTCAACAAATCTGCAGCAGACAACTTTGAAAACATCTAATAAAACTTGAAAACATTTAAAATCTCTCGAAATGAAGGTATATGGGAATGGGTCAATACATGTAATTTCCTAAATGATCGATTAAAATATTCACCTTGTACCTTCCGAGGACGAATTATTACCCATGTTAACACTCATGTACAGTTTGTCTTCATATTCACGTCACAAAGTAAAGCAATGAGAGGTACTCTGCGAAAACAAACATTCAAGCTTTTGCTACAGGTGTAACTGTGCAGCCTTATCTGGATCAGCAATGTTCGCCAATAATTTATTGAAGGATCAAAGTAACTTCTGTAATAATAATATTACGCGACCAAACAATAATATTACACTTCGAAAAATGAAATTATACGATGAAACAATAATATTGCACGTCGAAAATAATATTACACGATGAAACACTAATACTGCACGTCGAAAATAATATTACACGATGAAACATAAATAATGCACGCCAAAAATAATATTACACGCTGAAACACTTATACTGCACGTCGAAAATAATATAACACTTCGAAAAATGAAATTATACGATGAAACAATAATATTGCACGTCGAAAATAATATTACACGCTGAAACACTAATACTGCACGTCAAAAATAATATTACACGCTGAAACACTTATACTGCACGTCAAAAATGATATTACACGCTGAAACACTTATACTGCACGTCAAAAATGATATTACACGCTGAAACACTAATATTACACTATGAAACAATAATATTACACGATGAAACAGTTATATAACACGAGTCAAATTAAAAGCGACAGCATTTAATCATAATCGTATAAGTTGCAGGTGCTTTCGCCGGGAGAGGCAATATACATAATATAATTATTTTTGTATTTAATTAAAAAATAACCTACATTTCAACACACGCGATTAACTATTTGATTTTCAGTTTCATTTAACTTATTTGTTTTACATAGCAACATAAACTTAGCGTTATTTACGCTTTAAGAATAAATAGAGCATAACATTATAAAATACTACATACCAACGATAACAAATGTGCGTGCCATAATAATGATAGATGAGGCCGTATAGGGAAAATGTAGAAGTTGGCTTTTGTGAAGTGAATAGATCCGGATCAACCTGCGCATCTGAAGCTGCTTTGTTTTGCGTGTGTGTATGGTAGTTCACGCTGCGGCTCTCAACAATGGTTCATTTATATAGCGGTGCAGAGGTAGAGCGTCGGCCTCTCGTATCAAAGGTCCCTGGTTCGAGTCCCGTGATGAGCGGGTCCTGACTTTTGGATTTTTTCCACACAAACGGCGCGAGTACTGGTTAAGTCTCTAGGAAGCAGACATCGAGTGTGATTAATATAAGCTGAAAGCTTGCTTCGCAATCGATGTAAAATAAAATAATGTTTAAAAATGTTTCCGTTATATAGCGGTGTTCCCTGGGTAATATACAAGTACTAGTCCATTCATACAAAGGGGCCTGGCCCACTATTTAAAAGAAAAATATATTCTTTATCATATATAGGCAAGGGACGTAACTGCCTCGACAACCAGATTTGACCCATCTTTGCATTTTGGTCTGATCATTTTTTTTTTTATTATTTATTTATTTATTGGGGTTTTATGCCGTTTTCAACATTATTTCAGTTATATAACAGCGAAAGTTCACTTATTAATGATCCCTGGGTAAACAACCCAGTACTAGGCTAGAACATGTGCCTTGCCCAAGTTCACTCTACCGTGACTGTCGTGCCGCGACTCGGGATCGAACCCGGGACACCCGCTGATAAAACATTAAAAACGACGATCGAATAGAGCGCTATGCGCCAGCCAGCATGTAGTCAAAATATCTACCCTTGTGCAGTGGAAGAGCTTCGGCATCTCGTACCAAAGGTCCCGGATCCGAATCCCACGATGAACAGGGTTCCGCTATTGGGAATTTGCCACTCAAACGGCACAAGTCCTGGTTACGTCTCCAGGAATCTGACAGCGAGCGCGATTAATATAAGATGAAAGATTAGTTTCGCAATCGATGTTAATTAAATAAGTTTAAACTACGGCGGACTCTCGCGTTAAACCTTTCCCTCATACAACAATTCTGCAGCAGATGACTTTGAACATTTTTGTCATAAAATGGAAAATCTCTATAATTGAAAGGATAACCTACGACTAAAAGTGGAAAACATTGTGGCAAAAGGAGAAATTGCTCGTTTTGAGCAATTTCTTCTTTTGTCACGATGTTTTTAAAAAGCCGTCTGCTGCAGAGGCGTCAGAAAGCGTCTATATGAGGGTAAGGGTTAAGTATAAAACATTTAGATATAGACAATGTCGTGTTGCTGTTGTTGTTGTATTTGTCTTTTGCAATAAGTTTGTTTTATTGGGGTTTTACGCCGCTTTCAACATTATTTCAGTTATATCACGGCAACAGTTCACTTATTCATGATCCCTGGGTAAACAAACCAGTACTAGGCTAGAAAATGTGCCTTGCCCAAGGGCACTCCACCATGACCGTAGCGCCGCGACTGGGGATCGAACCATTTGCAATAAGACACTCAATTAAAGAAAAAAAATCTTCCAAGTACATGTAATATTAAAAAAGGTTATGATGATGTTGCTTTTTTGTTAATAAGTTGTGGTTTTGTTTTTTTTCTTCATAAGTTATGTGTAAATGTATCTTCTCTATTAGAACATTTGATTATTTATTATTAAATGATTTCTACATTTGTTTATACGACCGAATAAAATGACTAATTGCACGTCCGATCACACTTTTTTGTATATATATATCTTGTATATTTGTATGATATTATGAAATATATATGTTTTGGTGACTTATAGGCCCATGGGGCCGGCTGTTAATAATAATTGTTAAAGAATAAATGTAAACTATAAATGCTTTGTAACACATGTCACAATAATAAACAATTTACTTACTTACTTACTGTATACATGAAAGGGACAGGTGTGTTTACATCTAGGCACGTATAGCTTGTGCAAATTCCTTTAACCCTTTCCAATTTAAAACACATTCGCGGAAAACCGCAGAAAACTTTGAACACGGTAAATCAAAGCTACGGAAAATATTTGTACATTTGTATTGAAAAGTCTTGAAAACATTGCGACATATCCTTTTGTCACAACTGTTTCGAAAAATCGTTTCCTGAAGGGGGAAGTGTCATAGAAGTGTATTTTGGACAGGATAAACTACAGTCATGTATCGCATATCATAATAAATTACGTTTGTAACCTAAAGGATGAGAGGCTATCATTTCATCCTGCTTGATTGTTTGTTAGTCGCCGGGCAGAAGCCCGCGACTTCTATTTTTAATAGCTTTTCGGAAATCACATGGGAGGGCGGCTTATTATTAGAAAGAAACAAATCTAGATGATTTGAACATATTACAATTGTGGTTGTTTACGAACACTAATAAATGACACATCTCTAAAATGAAATAAATATTCCGATTTTTTAATGTTTGCATTTTTTTTTATTTCACTCGCATTTAAGTTTTTTGTCTTATTTACGAAGACAAAAGTGGTCCCTTCAAGACGTGAACCAACACCCCCTAATGCAGACTCTTATGTGTCATCATTGAGGTCAATTTCGGATTCTCATTTTAATAGCAATTTTAACTTACTAAATGTTGTTTTCATGTTCAAAGAGATGTCTTGATTTGTGTAGAATTCATTTAATAATGTTAATCCATGAATATCTAAAGTAGGAACTGTTTCTAAGCTAAATATAGACCCTATTCTGTTGTGTAGTTTCGTGACCTTTAACATCGATTTTCGCGCATGCGCATTTCGATATGAAAAAGCGAGTGATATTATTTTATTTTAGACAAGTACAAGACGAATGTTTGACGCAAAGCGTCAAAGAGAAGCCGCAATATTTCGTTGTACATGTAGAAATAAGAAAAAAAGAACATTTTTAAATCCACAAACAATAGAACAATTTAAACTGTAGACGGTAATGCTGATATATTTCTCCTTTTGAAGACTTTTGTTTTCTTCAAATTACCTCCCTTTAAAGCAATTATATGAATGAATACTATTATTTAAATAAGTAACAACAGCAAAATTAAATTTAAGCCAAGATAAATGTGTACACATTTCGTTAATTTTTTATAGATACCCTAATGTATAGGTATGAATATAAAATTTATAAGCAAATGTTTGAATAGACTAAGGAAAGTCAAGAATACATAAATAAATCAATGCAGTCTTTTCCGGCGACATTGATGCCTTGCATCAACTTTCTCTTGTTTTAGTTATAGAAAGATGTTTACTAGGTAAGTTACAAGTACTACTGGTCCATTTATCATGACACCAGTAGGTCAGTCGTAATGCTAACCACTCAACCCTGGGCATCAAGAAGGGCATTTACTACCATGGTTAAAGTCTTTGGTATGAGCCGGACGGGGATCTAACCCACGACCTCCTGCACCCGAGGCGGACGCTCTACCATTTCAACATCGAGGCGGTCTCTGCAGCCTGAAGGATGAGTGGCTAATGTTTCGTTCAGCTTCGGAGCGAGAGGTTAAGACCTCGAGTCAAGAAAGGGCGTAAATAAAGATTCCGTATTATGAACTTTATGTACTTGATTCCCTCTTGTTAATTCCAAGATTGAATTTTGTCCCGTAATAAATGTTGCAAGAACTTAAGACGTAGTTTTTTAATTAATGATCGAATATCACGGAATATTTTACTCAATTATGTTTTATATGAGCCAGATATTACATTCTAGGTCAATTATGGTAACATTTTGTTTTAGGGAGGTGACAATACTTCGCCCTGATTTAGAGCTAAATGTTGATCGACATGTTATATGCCACGACTACTATTCATTTAACCCTTTCCCACATGTGCAGAAGACGACTGTGATTGATTGAGGTTTAGCGCCGTTTTTAACAATTTCTCAGTTATATCACGGCGGCCAGTTCACCTACTCATGCATTTCCTGGTTTTTTCACACCAGTACTCCACACACAACAATTTTCCCAAGCAAGAAGACGACTTTGAAATAGTGGCAAAGATGTGTTAAACAGAGCTCAATAAATGAGAGTTGAAAACTATAGAAGCGTCCTAGTGCCACAGTCTGTATTATTTTTGAGAGATATTATCTCCTAATTAGGATATACTAAGTCCTAATAAGGAGATACTAAGTCCTAATTAGGAATAACTATCTCCTAATTAGGAGACAGTTTCACTTAATTAGGAGATAAGATCTCACAAAGATATTACAGACTGTGGCACTAGGACGCTTCCATAGAAAACAATATGGCCAAAGGAAAAAATGCTCACCATGAATAATGTTATCCTTTTGCCACAATGACAGCTGCAGGAGGGTCAAGGTCAAGACGCACCTAATTGTGGGAAAGTGTTAAATCTTAAAATTAATTGATTGATTTGGGTTTAACGCCATTTTCAACATTTTTTCACACCAGTAATCCACACAACAATTCTTCCAAGCAACTGGCTGCTTTTCCACATAGACTGTTAGCCCATTGGTGGAAGACGAATGACGCTTATCACAAAGACTTTTGTCAAACGACGGAAAAAATGTTGGCCGAGCTGGGGTTCGAATTCACAACCCCTGGATTGACAGCCCGCGTCGCTATCGACTGAGCCCCGGCTCGTCTAAAGTTTAAAAAACATTAGTTCGCAACTATGTGTTCTCATTTCTCATATTTTCCTTATAAATGTATTTAGGTAAATAAACCCGTTACCTACTTTTCGATTGCTTCAAGCAACAAGGTTGTAATTACATCGTGTGACAAGAATAGTTACTACCGTACTGCATGAATCCAACGAAATGTAACTTTTCAACTTTTCTTAAAACGTCTCAAATCATCTTATAAAATAAAGGAAAAAATTGACAATGATTGTTTATGCCAGTAATCAGAACTGCTGTTGCTGTTGCTTTGCTCGATAGCTTAGTCGGTAGCGACGCGGGCTTTCAATCCAGGGGTTGTGAGTTCGAATCCCAGCTCGGCCAACATTCTTTCCGGCGTTTGACAAAAGTCACTGTGACCTGCGTCATTCGTCTTTCACCAATGGGCTGTTTAACAGTTTATGTGGAAAAGTAGCCAGTTGCTTGGAAAGTATGTTGTGTGGTGTACTGGTGTGGGAAAACCAGGAAACGCATGAGTATGTGAACTGGTCGCCGTGATATGTTTGAAAAATTATTGAAAACGGCGTTAAACCCCAATCAATCAATGCTTTGTTTATGACTTTGATCAATTACTTGTTTTTTTATAAAAACAGTTACATTCTAATGAATTTCTAATCTGACAGCACATACACGAATTAAGCATAACTGGAGGGATCCCTCGATCGCATCAATAACTCGAAACATTTAATGAGCACCTTTCAATTTCGAGTTGGAATACGCCGTTGTCGAGTGGTTAGCGTCAGGGATTTGAAACCGGGCGTCCCGGGTTCGATCCAAAGTTGCGGCACGACGGTCATGGTGGAGTGCCCTTGTGTAAGGCACATTTGTTAGCCTAGTACTGGTTTGTTTATCCAGGGATCATGAATAAGTGAACTGTATAAATTGATATAACTGAAATAATGTAGAAAGCGGCGTAAAACCCCAATAAAGAAACAAACAAAAAACAATCAACTTCGAGTAATCGAGAGTCCATTGTGCATGGATAACTCGATATTTATGACGGGCCGCATGCGATTTCAAGTTATCGCGAGGGCATTTTATGTTATTTTGGAGTTTAGATTTTGTTTTATTGGGTTTTTACCCCGCCTTCAACATTATTTCAGTTATATCACGTCGACAGTTTACTTTTTCATGATCCCTGTGTTAACAAACCAGTACTAGGCTAGAAAATGTGCCTTGCCCTTTGGAGTTTAGAGAAGAAAAGCAATACCTCAAACATCCTGGAGGAGTTCGAAAAAGAAACAATCACGGTTGATAACATTATGAAGAATTTGCTAAATAATGTTCAGCAATATTTTTCTTTTCCAAACAAAATGTTTATTTTATTTTTTGTTTAACTCTTTCAGCGCCGAATTGTTTAATGTAGACTCTCCCATGTTCAAAATCGGGTGTGTCCATTTCTCAATTTATGAAAGTTTTGGA
>JASEVX010000014.1:16360036-16396835 GCA_031761405.1 Serripes groenlandicus | reverse complement strand
ACAAGTATTGAAAATATTGTGATGAAAATAAAAAGGAAAGAATTGTTGATAATATACGATTCCTCATTTTGTCACAGTGTTTTCAAACTACAAATATAAATAAGTATTAACCCTTTTACCACAAATATACCTATTTTGCAGCAGACAAGTATTGAAAACATTGTGATGAAAATAAAAAGGAAAGAATTGTTGATAATAAGCGATTTCTCATTTTGTCGCAGAGTTTTCAAAATCTATCCTTTCATTTATAGATATTTTCCATCATGTTGGTGATAGGTTTATAAAGTCAACTGCTGTTGTAGAATTGTTTGTATTTGGGGAAAGGGTTAATCAATAAGCAATCTTAAATTTTATGGTTAAATAATAAAGCAAATATGTACAATGTAAGTGTCGGTTATCGTTGTCTTGTTGAATCTTCGGATTGGCATAACTTAAAGTTATTCATGCGGACAACTTTCACGCAACAGTTCTATTGTTTTTGTCCAATGCTGCATTTAGCTACCGCCTAGATCGTGTAGTGGTAGGGCGTCCGCCTCGGGTGCGTAGGTCGCGGGTTAGATCCCCGGTCGGGTCATACCAACTACTTTAAAAACGGTAGTAATGGCTGCCCTCCTTGGCGCTTAGGGTATCGGGGGGAAAGCATTACAACTGACTGGCTGGTGTCAGGATAAATGGATCAGTAGTACTGGTAACTTACCCGAGGACACGCCGTGATATACATTACAACTGACCGGCTGGTGTCAGGATAAATGGATCAGTAGTACTGGTAACTTACCCGAGGACACGCCGTGATATACATTACAACTGACTGGCTGGTGTCAGGATAAATGGATCAGTAGTACTGGTAACTTACCCGAGGACACGCCGTGATATACATTACAACTGACTGGCTGGTGTCAGGATAAATGGATCAGTAGTACTGGTAACTTACCCGAGGACACGCCGTGATATACATTACAACTGACTGGCTGGTGTCAGGATAAATGGATCAGTAGTACTGGTAACTTACCCGAGGACACGCCGTGATATACATTACAACTGACTGGCTGGGGTCAGGATAAATGGATCAGTAGTACTGGTAACTTACCGGAGGACACGCCGTGATATACATTACAACTGACTGGCTGGTGTCAGGATAAATGGATCAGTAGTACTGGTAACTTACCCGAGGACACGCCGTGATATACATTACAACTGGCTGGCTGGTGTCAGGATAAATGGATCAGTAGTACTGGTAACTTACCCGAGGACACGCCGTGATATACATTACAACTGACTGGCTGGTGTCAGGATAAATGGATCAGTAGTACTGGTAACTTACCCGAGGACACGCCGTGATATACATTACAACTGACTGGCTGGTGTCAGGATAAATGGATCAGTAGTACTGGTAACTTACCCGAGGACACGCCGTGATATACATTACAACTGACTGGCTGGTGTCAGGATAAATGGATCAGTAGTACTGGTAACTTACCCGAGGACACGCCGTGATATACATTACAACTGACTGGCTGGTGTCAGGATAAATGGATCAGTAGTACTGGTAACTTACCCGAGGACACGCCGTGATATACATTACAACTGACTGGCTGGTGTCAGGATAAATGGATCAGTAGTACTGGTAACTTACCCGAGGACACGCCGTGATATACATTACAACTGACTGGCTGGTGTCAGGATAAATGGATCAGTAGTACTGGTAACTTACCCGAGGACACGCCGTGATATACATTACAACTGACTGGCTGGGGTCAGGATAAATGGATCAGTAGTACTGGTAACTTACCGGAGGACACGCCGTGATATACATTACAACTGACTGGCTGGTGTCAGGATAAATGGATCAGTAGTACTGGTAACTTACCCGAGGACACGCCGTGATATACATTACAACTGGCTGGCTGGTGTCAGGATAAATGGATCAGTAGTACTGGTAACTTACCCGAGGACACGCCGTGATATACATTACAACTGACTGGCTGGTGTCAGGATAAATGGATCAGTAGTACTGGTAACTTACCCGAGGACACGCCGTGATATACATTACAACTGACTGGCTGGTGTCAGGATAAATGGATCAGTAGTACTGGTAACTTACCCGAGGACACGCCGTGATATACATTACAACTGACTGGCTGGTGTCAGGATAAATGGATCAGTAGTACTGGTAACTTACCCGAGGACACGCCGTGATATACATTACAACTGACTGGCTGGTGTCAGGATAAATGGATCAGTAGTACTGGTAACTTACCCGAGGACACGCCGTGATATACATTACAACTGACTGGCTGGTGTCAGGATAAATGGATCAGTAGTACTGGTAACTTACCCGAGGACACGCCGTGATATACATTACAACTGACTGGCTGGTGTCAGGATAAATGGATCAGTAGTACTGGTAACTTACCCGAGGACACGCCGTGATATACATTACAACTGACTGGCTGGTGTCAGGATAAATGGATCAGTAGTACTGGTAACTTACCCGAGGACACGCCGTGATATACATTACAACTGACTGGCTGGGGTCAGGATAAATGGATCAGTAGTACTGGTAACTTACCGGAGGACACGCCGTGATATACATTACAACTGACTGGCTGGTGTCAGGATAAATGGATCAGTAGTACTGGTAACTTACCCGAGGACACGCCGTGATATACATTACAACTGGCTGGCTGGTGTCAGGATAAATGGATCAGTAGTACTGGTAACTTACCCGAGGACACGCCGTGATATACATTACAACTGACTGGCTGGTGTCAGGATAAATGGATCAGTAGTACTGGTAACTTACCCGAGGACACGCCGTGATATACATTACAACTGACTGGCTGGTGTCAGGATAAATGGATCAGTAGTACTGGTAACTTACCCGAGGACACGCCGTGATATACATTACAACTGACTGGCTGGTGTCAGGATAAATGGATCAGTAGTACTGGTAACTTACCCGAGGACACGCCGTGATATACATTACAACTGACTGGCTGGTGTCAGGATAAATGGATCAGTAGTACTGGTAACTTACCCGAGGACACGCCGTGATATACATTACAACTGACTGGCTGGTGTCAGGATAAATGGATCAGTAGTACTGGTAACTTACCCGAGGACACGCCGTGATATACATTACAACTGACTGGCTGGTGTCAGGATAAATGGATCAGTAGTACTGGTAACTTACCCGAGGACACGCCGTGATATACATTACAACTGACTGGCTGGTGTCAGGATAAATGGATCAGTAGTACTGGTAACTTACCCGAGGACACGCCGTGATATACATTACAACTGACTGGCTGGTGTCAGGATAAATAGACCACTAGTACTGGTAACTTACCCGAGGACACGCCATGATATACATTACAACTGACTGGCTGGTGTCAGGATAAATAAACCACTAGTACTGGTAACTTACCCGAGGACACGCCGTGATATACATTACAACTGACTGGCTGGTGTCAGGATAAATGGATCAGTAGTACTGGTAACTTACCCGAGGACACGCCATGATATACATTACAACTGACTGGCTGGTGTCAGGATAAATGGATCAGTAGTACTGATAACTTACCCGAGGACACGCCGTGATATACATTACAACTGACTGGCTGGTGTCAGGATAAATGGACAAGTAGAATTGGTTACTTACCCGAGGACACGCCGTGATATACATTACAACTGACTGGCTGGTGTCAGGATAAATGGACAAGTAGAATTGGTTACTTACCCGAGGACACGCCGTGATATACATTACGACTGACTGGCTGGTGTCAGGATAAATGGACAAGTAGAATTGGTTACTTACCCGAGGACACGCCGTGATATACATTACAACTGACTGGCTGGTGTCAGGATAAATGGATCAGTAGTACTGGTAACTTACCCGAGGACACGCCGTGATATACATTACAACTGACTGGCTGGTGTCAGGATTAATAGACCAGTAGTACTGGAAACTTACCCGAGGACACGCCGTGATATACATTACAACTGACTGGCTGGTGTCAGGATAAATAGACCAGTAGTACTGGTAACTTACCCGAGGACACGCCGTGATATACATTACAACTGACTGGCTGGTGTCAGGATAAATGGACAAGTATAATTGGTTACTTACCCAAGGACACGCCGTGATATACATTACGACTGACTGGCTGGTGTCAGGATAAATAGACCACTAGTACTGGTAACTTACCCGAGGACACGCCATGATATACATTACAACTGACTGGCTGGTGTCAGGATAAATGGACAAGTATAATTGGTTACTTACCCAAGGACACGCCGTGATATACATTACAACTGACTGGCTGGTGTCAGGATAAATGGACAAGTAGAATTGGTTACTTACCCAAGGACACGCCATGATATACATTACAACTGACTGGCTGGTGTCAGGATAAATGGACAAGTAGAATTGGTTACTTACCCAAGGACACGCCATGATATACATTACAACTGACTGGCTGGTGTCAGGATAAATGGACAAGTAGAATTGGTTTCTTACCCAAGGACACGCCGTGATATAACTGAACAATTGTTGAAGGCGGAGTAAAACACGAAACAAATCAAACCAATACTGCATTTAGGACTATTTTAGATAATCTGTAAAGGCTCTGGTGAGACCGTGAGTAAACTTTGTGCTCATCAGAGTCTTCACTGTGCGCAGATGCATAGAGACACACGGGCGTGATTGATACACATATTTCGACCAAGTTCAGCTCAACCCCTTTCCCTACATACAACTTTTTTAAGAAAACGTCCTGCCTCAAATATGCAAAATGTCTATAAATGAACGAAAACAAGAACAGTTTGTGGTAAAAGGATTAATTGCTTGTTTTGAGCAAATACCTTTTTTTTCTCACAATGTTTTCAATAGTTGTTTGCTACAGAGGCTTCAGAAAGAATTTGCGTGAAAGAAAATATTAGCCTTATTCCCCATTATGATGTAGTTAGAAACAGCAGAAGAATGTATCTGGTTAAGAAAGTGTCCATAATAAGCAATTTCCCGGTTTGTCAATATGGTTGCAACTCTAATAATTAAACTTTCATTTAAAGCGACTGAACTCCAGATACCCAACTGTCGAAAAAAAAAATCCAATTTTAAGAAAATAAGTGTTTATTTTTGTATTTGGGGCATAAAATATGATAACTGACATATTACATACCCCTATAATCGGTGAGATTTTCTTTGGATACTTTTTCCATCGCAAATTCTACCCTGTCAGAAACGGGGTAAGTAAATTTAAATAGGAAACCCCTTCATCGGAACAATTGAAAACGACACAAGTTCACTTTATTGATAAAAAACGATACATTTTCTACCCTGGTTTTACTTGGATAACATAAAGAAAAACATTTAGGGCGAATTCGAGGTTTTTGGGGTTTTTTCCGAGCCATCTGGATTTCAGTCGCTTTAAGGGGGTCCAACATTTTGCATGGTTAATACTAATTCCTTAAGACGTCTACACTGGCAGAATCAGCATAAGCAAACATATTTGAAGTTCAGTAAATATTAAATTTTGGTGTAGTTATTTTTCGGTAGCTCAGTCGGTTGCGACGAGAGCTGTCAATTCAGGGGTTGTGAGTTCGAATCCTAGCTCGGTCAACATTCTTTCCGACGTTTGACAAAAGTCACTGTCACCTGCGTCATTCGTCTTTCACCAATGGGCTGTTTAACAGTCTATGTGAAAAAGCAGCCAGTTGCTTGGAAAGTATGTTGTGTGGTGTACTGGTGTTGGGAAAATCAGGCAACGCATGAGTAGGTGAACTGGTCGCCGTGATATGAGTGAAAAATTATTGAAAACGGCGTTAAACCCTAAACAATCAATCAATCAATCTCAAACTACAATACAACTAGCTATTTGCACAGTATCACCAGCGTTTTCACGTTCAATCACCATGTATTATATAGTTAGATTCATCTTTGACTAAAAAAAAGCTAGAATTGATACCCCACTAGTTTTACAACAATTTACATTTCCGTTTACATGAATTGAGCCGTCCACGCGAGACAACCAACAATGTGGACTCTGCGTAAAGTATCGACCCGGATCAGCATAAGCATGCAGCGCAGGCTAATACGGGCAGACACCTTACGCTTCCTGTGGATTTTTTTTTCTCAGGAATCATTACTCTATACCTCTATCCCCCTGAGACGGAATGTGTCGGCTCGGATCAGTCTGCGCGGACTGCGCAGGCTGATCTTGGTCGATATATTACGCAGAAGCCATGATGCTGGTTTTCCTCGCGGGACGGCTCAGATGTCCTAATTAAATAAATGCATCTTCGATAAAATAAACTAGAAGTGAAGCCCCAATAGTAGTCTGCCAATTTACATGCATTCAACCCTTTCACAATGGAATCCGCTGTGATCGAGTGGTTAGCGTCGGGTATTTCGAAACCGGGTGTCCCGGGTTCGATCCCCAGTCGCGGCAATTCGGTCATGGTGGAGTGCTCTTGGGCAAGGCACATTTTCTAGCCTAGTACTGGTTTGTTTACCCAGGGATCATGAATAAGTGAACTGTAGCCGTGATATAACTGGAATAATGTTGAAAGCGGCGTAAAACCCCAATAAAACAAATCAACCCTTTCCCAGATTCAACACATCTGAACACATTTATAGACAACATCAAAGACGGCCTCCGTGGTGTAGTGGTAGAGCGACGTCCGCCTCGGACGCGGGAAGTCGCGGGTTCGATCCCCGGCCGGGTCATACCAAATAATATTAAAAATGGTGATAATGGCTGTCCTCATTGACGCTCTTTGTTGCGGTGTAAGCATTATTATTGACCGGCTGGTGTCAGGATAAATGGACCAGTAGTACTTGTAACGCCGTGATATAACTAATATATATATATATATATTGATTGATTGGGGTTTAACGCCGTTTTTAACAATTTCTCAGTCATATCACGGCGGCCAGTTCACCTACTCATATGTTTCCTGATTTTCACACTCCAGTACTCCACACAACAATCTTCCCAAGCAACTGGCTGCTTTTCCACATAGACTTAGCCCATTGGTGGAAGACGAATGACGCATGTCGCAATGACTTTTGTCAAACGTCGGAAAGAAAGTTGGCCGAGCCGGGATTCGAACTCACAACCCCTGGATTGACAGCCCGCGTCGTTACCGACTGAGCTACCGGGACTCGATATATATATATTGTAATATAAGTATAATCTGAGAATAGAATTGAAAATGTTGTTCCTTTTACCACAATGTTTTCAAATGTCGTTCGATTCAGGCGCGTTGAAATGCGTCTGCAGGTGGGAAAGGGTAAACAACGACGATGGACTCGCTGGTGTCAGGATGATTTGACTAGTAGTTATTGTAACGCCGTGAACACATGTTGAAAGCGGCATAAGAAAACCAACAATCGATCAATCAATCAATCAATCAATCAATCAATCAAACGATCAAATACAACATAACAAATATATGTTATAATAAAAACAAAAATCTGAGAATAGAACAGAAAATATTGTGACACAAGGAGAAATTGCTCGTCATCAGCAATTACTCCTTTTGTCACACTGTTTTCAAATGAATTCTGATGCAGATTTGAACAAATTACGACATTGACAAGGAAAATCACTTCGAATAAAAGTATAATCTGAGAATAAATAGAGTTGATCATATTCGAGCAATTGTTCCTTTTACCACAATGTTTTCAAATGTCGTTCGATTCAGGCGCGTCGAAATGCGTCTGCATGTGGGAAAGGGTAGACGAAGAGTCGGTAAGACCCTAAACAGCCAGACGCGCCTCATAAGTTGCTCCATGGCACTAACGCTTCCCCATATACAAGACGCTTTCAGACGCCTCTGCCGTAGAAGACTTTTGAAATTATTTTCAACTTTATTCAGTAATTATACTTACATTTTGAAGAAAAAAATCTGTATTTTTGCTAGTACATTTTCAAATTCTTCTGCTGCAGTATTGTTGCATTTGGGAAAAGGCTAAGAAAAAGACCCGTTTTGGTTATTCGTACGTTGCCTTTACTTGAACTTACGTACACATACATTACTTTTTTATATATACTAGCAGAGACATATAAACACATGTGTTTATATGTCTCTGATACTAGTGACCTATAGGCCCATGGGGCCGGGTGTTTTTCCAACAACCTTTGTATTATGTTGTATTATATGTTATATAAACATGTCACTTTAATAAAAGATTTACTTACTTACTTACTTACTTACTATCTCATTAACCCTTCCCCACACACAGACGCTTTCTGACGCTTCTGCAACAGACGACTTTTGACAACATTGTGACATATGGGGAAATTGCTCAAAATAATGAGTTATATCCCCATTTGCCGGAATGTTTTCAACTCTATTAAAAAAAATAGTCTTTCATTAATAGCACTGCACGAAAATTGGGATTTAATTTAGAAGTAAATTTCCTTAAATTTCCTTAAATTCCGAAATTTACTTGATGTGCAAGTAAATTTCGGAATTTAAGGAAATTTAAGGAAATTTAAGGAAATTTACTTCTAAATTAAATCCCAATTTTCGTGAAGTGTAGATTTCCTTTCTCATTATTGTCTAGATATTTTCAAAGTCTTCCGCTGCAAACTTGCTGTATGTAGAAAAAAGGGTTAAATGTGGTCTAGGCAAAGGCTTGAACAGACCTTTATAAGAGCTGAGATCATCCGTAACTAATCTACTCGAAACGATATTCTTACACAATCTTGTTGTGTTTTCTTTTGTGCATTTCACCTTAAAGGATTATGCTACAGTTATTTATCAAAACATTTCCCAATCATAGAATTTCTTTTTTCTTTGTATTTTGTTAGTACATACAATAACTGAGTGTACCTAAAAATCCCCTAGCTCATAATCCCCTAGGTCCAAACATGGCTAGGTAGTCAAAATCCCCTAGGTGTAAAATACAGAGTACTCAAAATCCCCTAGATGATATTTACAGGGTACTCAAAATCACCTGGACAGAAAGTTCAAGGTAGTCAAAATCCCCTAGATTTGAAATAATTTTCTTCCTATTTATGTTTCAACACTAAGAACCTATTATAGGTAGAACATAAAATACGGGCAGATGTAACTAATGTCTAATAACTAGTTGAAATAAGGGAAAAAAAATATGTTATCGATTTAAAAAAAAAAATATTCGTCTGTCAATGAATGACATGACAAATTTCATCAAAGGCACAAATATAGGCATTTTGGTAATTTTTTTCAGATCGATAATTGATATATTTTTTTTCTTATTTCAACCAGTTATTGTATGTACTAATAAAATACAAAGAATAAAGAAATTCTATGATTGGGATTTTTGTGTGTGAAAAAACAGTAGCATATGCCTTTAAGTACAGTACGCTACTGTGTTTATAAGCTTGCTTACATTTACTACAACGTAATTGGCAAGTCCGGGTGCGATACCCTAGCTCTTTCCGAACAGACCCCTTGGTTCTTTTACGTGCCCGGTGTATAGCACCGATACACGCGAGGTTATTTTTCCTGGAAAGGACCAGTACTTAACCTCTAATTGAATGGGAGACGCATAAAAGCATCCCTTAAATTTCCAGAATCCGGTCCGGGATTTGAACCCCAGACCTCTGGATTGACAGTCCAGTGTGTTAATCACTGGACTACCTCGCCACTCACACCTCTATCATACCAAACTATTTTCTTCATAGACCTCTTATCATGCCCTACGCAGCGGGGTGTAACTTATCGATATCAGAACAACCCACCTGCGATTTACATTGAATTATAGAAGGATTCTTTTTTTATTTGTTTGGTAACAAACAAATATAGTTGCCAGTATCTGAAGGTTTGCCTTGTCAAAACATGGCAGATAGAACAGTCGTGGCTACGCTTTGACGAATCGCTACACGCCATGTAGAAGTTTGGAGACGATAACACTTGTTAAAACAGTTAACAGTCATGCAATTAGTATATCACATGTGTCTGAAGTAAAAACCGAAAATTGTCGTCTGCTATTACACTGGCATAACTGACAATTCATGTCAGTCTGCTTGCTCTGTGAACAGCTCTGTGACTTTTCTTAACACAAATAAAGTTAAGTTTTGTGTTATTTGAGTTATTATTTCTTATTTGAAGATAGTTATCATAAAGTATTCGGACAAGTTGTATTTGAGCCTGGGCAAGTAAATGTTCTGATCCTACTGGGCAAGTAGGTTCGGAAGTTAATGTAGAGACCTGGGGCCTTTACTTAATAATATATATATATTATACTCACCCTGTCTCTGCTCATTCCACGGTTGGTATTCAAATTCATCCCTGTTCCTACGACATATTTTAGTTAAAGTTTATTTTCTAATCTTTCCAGTGTTATTTTTTTATCAAAGTAAAGCTCGTACTTCTTGCTTCCAGTTGTGTTTGAAGTCAACCATAGTATTTCCAGGGACGGAGATAAGAGCAGGGACGTAGTATTTCCTAATAAACATGTACTGCAATGTCAGCAAACCGTGTTGTTCGCTGACCTCGGTGCACATTCATACCTGTTTCCCGTTTAAAACAAAACTCATCACTGTTATGACATGAAAGTGGAATAAACCAGGAATACGGTGATATAAACATATTTGAAATAAGTAAACTGGGTCTTTGCAGCGATTCTGTCCCAAATGTTAAGAGCTATCTTCGGTTAACTGATAAGATATTGTGCCCGATACAGTATTACGATGTAAAAGAGGCCCATATGTTACAGTTTTGATAACTGAATATTCTAATTTAGCTAATATGTACTGTTTCATTCTTTTATAATTTGAAGAATATTATTGACTTTAAAGTGTTTCTTAATACCAGGGAAAAAAAATCAAATAGTTATTAACCCTTTTAGCGCCGAATTGTTTAAAGTAGACTCTTCCATGTTCAAACTCGGACGACTCTATTTTCATGTTATAGGATTTTTGTAATACTTTTATAACTCACAACCAAACAATGCAGATTTCAGGTGAGACAGCTCGTTACGAGCTGATTCACCTGAATCTGTATTGTTTGCAAAAAGCTCAATATTGCCTTTGGCGCTGAAAGAGTTAACTTGTGTAGTCGTATGACAGGGACAAACATAATTAAACAAATTGGCTGTTATTCATGTCTAAACAGACTGTTTATAGCCATGTAAATTGGCATAGCCAGTGTCATGGCATTACACTTAGAATATACACAACTTTTATAATATGATAACGCGTGACACGCTTCCTTTATACACGTGTCATATACATTTAATTCTTATATAATAAACGGTCACGGCTCTGTCAACACGAGCTGTCCGTCGCAGAAAACATATCAATTACAAACAGCTACTTTTTGCCACATAGATATTTAAAGAAATCTAGGCTAGCTTGTGCGACTGTGTTGCCATGAACGTATTCTGGTGAAAGGATTATATGTCACCTGAGGTAAGTTGAGGAGCTAAGATTTAAATATTATAAAAATTGTTGAAGGAAAATTCGTTCTGTTCCTTTCATAGTGGAATTGATAATGTCGACTTGATTTCCCTTTCGTTCAAAATAGTTTACAAACATCAATTCTTTCCCTGTATAAGTAAAGTGTGTGTCTATTAAATTGCCTTAAAGCGACTGAAATCCAGATGGCACGGAAAAAAAAAAGAAGAAAAAAAAACTCGAATTCGCCCTAAATGGTAGAAAATGTATCGTTTTTTATCAATAAAGTGAACTTGAGTCGTTTTCAATTGTCCCGATGAAGGCGTTTCCTATTTAACAATACTTACCACGTTACTGACAGGGTAGAATTTGCGATGGAAAAAGTATCGAAAACAAGAAAATCTCACCGATTATAGGGGTATGTAATATGTCAGTTATCATATTTTAATGCCCCAAATACAAAAAATAACACTTGTTTTCTTAAAATTGGACATTTTATTTTTGTTCGATAGTTGGGTATCTGGAGTTCAGTCGCTTTAAGCATTAGGCTTACCTATCGAGACCGGTTAGCCTGCATAAATTAACTGCATGTATACGGAAAATGATCATTTTAACCAGCTAAGCAGTAATTTGTTATCATTCATTGTTTTTAATGTACAGAAGTATTCAAGTATATATTCTGTGCAAACAGCAGAACAACCCGTTTGATAAATAAAATAATAACATACAAATGGTTGGGATTCATTCACACTTACGCCTAACACTTACTTGTGAAAACGTTTATTGTAAAAGATAAAATATTTCTCATGCGCATACGTTTATCTTCACATTTAACATATATATATATATATTTAAAACAAAATAGTTTATCATAAAAAAATGTATAGCATTCCAATTTCTAGTAAAAAATCCATACATTTCAAGATCTAAGTAGGGAAGTTTTCAGTTACTCGTGGGAAATTACAGATATTTCTCGGTGTGAAGGAGTAAAACTCGTCTGAGATTATATAGCGCACTGTGGTATTAATTTAACTTGATCTATCATTAGGTAATCAGTATAATAACAGTTTAACAGTGTAACATTCCTGTCACACAGCATGCATCCGTGACTGTATCAATGTGTAATATTGTACAGTAATATAACTTACAAATTCGCTGACCAATTGGGATAAGAAAATTGAAAGGAAATGAACTAAAAATATGTCTTTTCTCTTTCTATGTGAAAAACCCATCGACTTTTCGGAGAACATTAAATGGTTCGGATTAGCTGAGTTGTACATAACTACCTATCTATTGAGAGAACAGCCTCCATGTTTAAATGATTTATAAACCAGATGCTATGTTACGCAACATATCAACGCTTGTTAAATATTTCTCACATACAAACACAACAAATCTGCAGCAGACTACTTTGAAAACATTTAGGTCAACATATTGAAAATCGCTATAAATGAAAGTATGATTACTTCATTACTCTTCTCCCACACTGTTTTCCTTTCGCCTTTTCAAACATCTTCACACAGATATGCATAATACGTAAAATAACATTTTAAATTGAGTTACATATATTTTTGTAGTTTTGTAAATAGTTTAATCCGACTCAATATTTTGAACAATGCATTAAGGTATAAAACACACAAAAATGTATCAAAATTGAAGAAAATCATTACAATATCAAGAAGATACATTAATCCTGTGCTAGTTTGTGTCTTTTTTATAGTTGCAGACTTAAACCTATTGATTTGTATTGTATTTTGGAAAATGTGTTGCTTTTTATCCTGTTTCTTGTTGTCCGTTGCTTTTTGTCCTGATACCTTTTATCCAGTTTCTTTTTATCCTACAATCGATATATATATATATCGGATTGTATCTGTATAAATGTATAGTACTTCGTACAGAAAAGTAGAAAACCCTGTTAGCTTACTTTTCGATTTCTTTTTATTACAGGGTAAATTGTTCCTCGTAAAATGGGCAGGGTATCACCGCCAAGAATCAACATGAGAACCAGAAAGCCACATTTCAGATGCGTTATTAAATGCATTATTATTGAGTCCGCCCGTGGTATCCTTCCGTTTACAGTCTGCAGCAGAGACGTTTGAACGCGCTGCACAACAGCGACTGGCATCGAAGTCAATCACCGTGTCTTGTTGAATTTAACTTGGATGTTTATCGACATTTTTTGTCTACTGTTTATATCAGAAAAAATAACGATTTTGTCAAGATTCTAATGCCGGTGGAGAAGATTGATATTGTCTGCGCAGTGGAACCCTACTAGAATAATTAGTGAAGTGAATACTCATACTTTGTATGTTGTATATATTTTTAGTTATAAATATATATGTTCATCTTAACTGTTACAAGTATTAGTTTCAACAATGTCTGATTGTCTTATTCCAATCAATAACCTTTTCTCGAAAAACGAACTTTCATTTAATAGCCAATTATCTCCACATCTTAAGAAAGATTTTAAGCAAAATGTTATTTTGACAATTAATGTAACACATAGATTCTTGAAAGCTGTCCAAACTGCTCATGATCAATCTGTTTTAACATATCTGGATATTTTTAATTCACAATTTGAATGTTTCCAACTTAAATCTTCGGAGAGGTTAGAAAGTCGCTTCTTCAAAATTGCATCCAAAGTTTCACACTTATTAAAAACAAAGTATAGGAGTGGTAGAAAAAGACACGAATTCTTATCTGAGAAAACAGATATTGCTGTGCTTGAAAATGAAGTGTCCGATGTGAAAGACCTTACGTGTACGCTAGAAAACTTTCAGTTTAAAAGCTTTAATCTTGAAAAGAGAGCATCTGAATTATTACATCAACTGCATATGTCTCAAGATGAAAATGTTCAAATGTCACAAGAGAATTCTCATTTGATTATATCTGAAAAAAGCACGAGTAAAAAGTGTGAGTCTTTACATCAAACGATAAACGTCTTAAGCGAGAAACATAATAACTTGCAATTAGAGGTGGGCTCACATACAGAATCAATCCAGGATCAAAAACGAAGCAACAACATTGACCAGACTGTAGATGAATTAAGAACACGCAAAAGAATGAACTTCTTAATAGACGAACGGTGTGAAAGAATGAAAAATGATTATGTAAAGGGGAACGACGTGTATTGGAACAATTCTATCAAAGAAAAACATTCATTGAAACGTCGAAGAATTGATTCTGAAATCACTGAAACGAACACAAAATACGAAAAGGAGACAGCAAAATTACCATGTGATATGACCGAGGGAGAAATAAAAAAGAAAACTGAAATCACTCGGAGTGGTCACGAAACTTAGAAATAGGGAAAAACTAATACACCTCCTCAAAAGCAGTTCGGGACAGAACTGACTGATTAAATTAAATCTATATTGAAAAAAGGTCATTATGTGATTCAGATGTTTAATTTACAAGACCATATATTTTAGATATACAGTCTAGTTGGTTATGTATTGAATAACATTAAATTTGTAAATAGTACAAAAGGCAACAGTTCTAATATTTTCATTTCAGGTTTATTTATTTTTAACTTTGATTTAATACATTTCTAACATATAATAGACACATTTCAATAAACGTAATTATAATTTATCTTTTGTTTTATGCAAAGATTTAACTTTATTTATCTGAAATTGCAATGTTTCTTTCCACTTTTCCCCACAATGTTTCCTTCCACCTTTTCAAATATCTGACATAAAATATAATTGCGTGCACAGGAGAAATTAATCAATATAAGCAATTTCTCCTCTTCCAATGTTTTCTTCAACTTGTTTAAACATCTGACAGAAGACTAGCAACAGCTCTTATAATATTTGTAATACTTGTTGACAATATATCATTGCGTGAAAAGGAGAAATTGTGCTAATTATGAGCAATTTCTCTTCTCCCACAATATTTTCCTTTCGTCTTTTCAAACATCTTCACACAGATATGCTGAATACATAAAATAACATTGCAAAGTGAAAGAAATATTTGCACTTTAGATTGAGTTACATATATTATTGTAGATTTGTAAATGGTTTAATATGTCTCAATTTCTTTGAACAATGCAAATATTACAATATCAAGAAGATACATTATTCCTCTGCTAGTTTGTGTCTATTTCATATTTGTAGACTTAAACATATTGATTTTCATTGTATTTTGGAAAATGTGTTGCTTTTTATACTGTTTCTTTTTATCCTACAATCATCTACGCTTGGTCATCTTACGGGTAGATACGGGGAGAAACTCGCATATCTAATTTGTCTTATCGGTGGACATTACATGTTGATGTCCCTTGATAAAAGAAGATACTAGTTTCACATGCCCTCTGAGACGGAATGTGTCGGCCTGGATTAGCCTGCGCGATACATTACGCAGAGGCCATTATGTTTGTTTTCTCGCGAGACGGGTCATATAAAGTCACAATAGCATAGATTATAAATAGAGGAAATTTGTTTGTTTCAGTGAAAGATTGAGTTTTATTTCATCGAGTGAAAATAAAAATCGATCTTTCACTGAAACAAACAAATTTCCTTTTTATTTTAGGCCATAAAAGGTATTTTTACCATTTTTTGTATATTTTATCCCGTACAGTGACTCCAGAGTTTCCCTGTTGTGAGCCCCACCGTTTTAACACAGTTTGTAGTACTACCTGGAAAAAATAGTCCAGTATTTTTAATGGAGATTAACGTGAAAATAATTTGTAGACACAGCATAAAGTTATCATTTTAATTTACATTTTATTATTTCGAGGTATATTATTTTATAAAATATAAGTAAACTCCATAATTAAAAAAAAGGAAATCTTGAAAAAAAGTAGTTCCGAAAAAAAATGGTTATTTCACTGTTTGAAAAGTGGTAATTTCACTGTTTGAAAATGGTAATTTCACTGTTTGAAAAAGTGGATTACCAGTTTCTATTTCACTGAGATATCTCTATAATCCATCGATAGGCATAAAATAAAATGTAATTATTATGTGTATATGTATATGTATGAATGAAAATATATGAAACCATGTTTATTTTGTAGATAAGTTTTGTGAATAATTGTGTAAATCTTTTGTCTTTCTTCTGACTCCATAACAGAAAATATAACTTAGACTTTGGAAACAAAAGGATTATAAATTAGTAAAATAATGTAAATAAACTACAATCAAAGCTCGTCTTTCGCAAGTGGTCTGTCCTGTAACTACGGAATATTCCCAATCCATTACTACCTCATTACAAAAGACAAGATTAGCAAATTTCGATTAAGAGTTTCATTATCACTGATTTTTTTCTTTCCTTTTCTATGAATGTGTTAATTGTAATTTGTGTATATATTTGTTCTTATGTGTGTGTTAATTGTAATTTGTTTTTATATCATAAATGACGTCGCCAGCGTGAAATAACGTCATTCTATATTTTTCGGTATATATATATATATAACTAGTATAATAACAATGCTACGTAACGTCATAATGAAAAGCATTGAAAATGACCGCGCCATATAGCGACGTTATATATAGTTTGCGCTAAAAATCGTCAATTGGAATTTATGATATAAATAGAACATAACATTCATGGTCATTCAATACAAAATTTCATTAAACTCGTTTAAAAAAATGTCGTATTGAATGACCACTCATGTAATATCCTCTATATATATTGTCAAAAATGACAAGAAACTGTACAGTTTACGTCAATAAAATGATTGTCTATTGTCTGTTATAATGCGAAAGGGAACGGTGTTATTTGTTTTTAACTTTCTTTTTTTTAACTCTTTCAGCGCCGAATTGTTTAAAGTAGACTCTTCCATGTTCAAATACGGGTATGTCCATTTCTCTATTTATGAAAGTTTTGGACTTTTTTGGTAAATAAAAGGCAAACAATGCTGATTTCAGGTGAGACAGCTCGTTACGAGCTGACTCACCTGAATCAGTATTGTTTGCAAAAACCTCAATATTGCCTTTGGCGCTGAAAGGGTTAAAGAGTTTGCCTAATCAGACGTAATGACGGTAATCTTATGTAAATCGATTAATGTCGACTGTCTTACTCTTGGATAATATCGGTAAACACTTTCCCAAATACAATACATGTATCTGTTGCAGAAGACTTTGAAAACTTTCAGCCTAAACAAATGGATCATCTCTTTAAATAAGTGTTTAATACAGTTGTATGGCTTCGAAAGAATGTTGTGTTAGTACTGGTGTGGGAAAGCCAGGCAAACATGTGTAGGTGCACTGACCGCCGTGATATGACCAAAGCTGTTGAAAGCGGCGTTAAACTCCAAACAAACAAATTAATACAGTTGTAAACAGTTAAGCAAATAGACACAATGCTCATTTGGGGCAATTTATCGTTTTGTCACGACGTTTCCAAAAGTCGTCTGCTGCAAATGCGTCAAAATAGGTCTGGAAGAGGGGAAAATGGTTACATGTAAATTCGTTACATTTCCGATCATTTCGGCCAAATCCGTTAAGTCTCGGATGGACTCGGATAAACTCGTGAACTCTCGGATCTCCTCGGCTCATCTCGGATTCTCAAATCAGTATCAGGACGCTGATTATAGTCAGGTCGGAGCAATTTATATATGGTTTCACTTTCCCAACTATCCAAATAACCCAGAAACCTATATTCAATAAAAGTTCATTCTTAAAAAAGGAGACACACGTTGATTTTCCTATTTTTGAGATATAGCGTCAAATCAAAGATCACCGCAATGAATTTTACTTTCAATTTTAGAAAATACATGTTGTTCTAAAAAACGGCTCTAAAGGTGTCAACATAGCTAAATGCAATACAATACAATACAAAATTTTAATTTCGATGCTGAGTATGTACATAATACATAAATGACAGCTCTGCAATATATTATACAACGTGATCAGAGGCGTAGTAAATAAATCAATATGAGAGAGAAATTGAGAATAAGAGAAAATAATGAAGTATATAGAAACAAGAAAGAAAGAAGGTACAGAATGGATTAAGCATGTTTATTTGAAAGCTCAATAAGCTTGTTTTCGTCATGTTTCCATTTTTAATTATTTTCCTAAACAAAATAAAAAGGAAATGGTTATGGAAACATTTATATTCCTTTAATTGGAAGGTACAGAATGTTAGCGGTGTGTAACAAAAACAGTAACAAAAAAAAGGATCTTATGAGACTCGTGTCGCTTTAGGCCGCAACATATACAGTGTACAAAAAATCACGAGGAGCTCATACAATCACAAACAAATATCTATGATTACTGTCGTTCGACTCCGCCAAACGTGTAAATTGTATATAACTGTACACGCCTGTCACGGTGAACCGTTATATAGTGGTAATGCAAACTATGTCTTGGTTTTGGAGTATTAAAACACGCATTCAATATGCAACAAAACCATTATTGTCAAACAGAAGATCACTAGATTCATCTAAAATTTCCTCCACAAAATTGTCTGCCCGGCAAGCTTATTCGAATTGCTTCCCTTTGACTGTTATTGGTATAAATCAGTTTACATACATGTATATATACAAACTAACGTTTCAATAACGTTCAAATGAATCAATAAATTTAAACACATTTTTCGATATTTTATTTCATTATTTTACTAAAACCACGTTGAAAATGATGTTTTACTAATGCCCTTTAATTACATGGTTTATTTAGCTCTATGTTGAATGGTCTGCAAAAAGGTCAAGTTTTAACAGCAAATTGACAATACTTTAATCCCTCACCTTTATTGTTACTACACATAGGGGTCAGTTGATTCAGGTTCACGATATAAGTGTCCCTGGTTGAGTCTGAGGGGTAAATGTTAATAAAGAATTCGCTTAGTTTTGTTAAAGAAAAACCAAGAATGACATTCAAGCACGCGATTAACAGTGTGTGTATACCACGTGACTTTTGACGTCATATTTGCATCGTGAGACAGCAATAATTGCTCTTGATAATAAATAAAAACAATGGTAACTTGTTTATTTCTTCATCCTTTTAAATAAAACATGACGCTGTCTACGCCGCGTACAATTTCCGATATCCTGTTTTTTACAGGAGTTTGATTGGGGGTCTAGTTGTTTCAAACACGAACCTGTTCTCAATATCCAGTTTTGATAATGCTCCGGCTGTCGGCGATCTTAATACATTTTGAGGGGAGGTTCGTCGAAGTGTTTGAATAAACTAAACCACTAATCAAACTCCGTTTAAAACCGGGGATAGGGCTCTGTAAGCGGCGTAGACTGCGCCATTTTCATCAAAAATGATGAAGAAATAAAAAAAGGTTACCTATTTGTTTTTACTTCTAAACCGTAGCATTTGTGACGTCAAAGTCACGTGGTATACACACACTGATTAATTTGAATGGTTTTGAGCACAAAATTTGTTGTTTATAGATGTAAATGCTCTCTAATATTGGTATTGAATTGATTTTTTTTGTACAGGTAAGCTATCTCGTGATGAGCGAGATCTGCCTTTGTGATTTTCCAAAAAAAATCAAAAAAATCGGTGTTTTGGAAATGAACCGGTCATATCTGCCTCCTAATTATTGTAATCGTTATGATGTCGAAAAAATACAAAAAAACGTTTCGCATGAATTATGTACCTCAGGTACGTGTAAATTGTGTACACACATGATTGATTGATTGATTGATTGATTGATTGATTGATTGGGGTTTAACGCCGTTTTCAACAATTTCTCAGTCATATCACGGCGGCCAGTTCACCTACTCATGTGTTTCCTGGTGTTCTCACACCAGTACTCCACACAACAATCTTCCCAAGCAACTGGCTGCTTTTCCACATAGACTTAGCCCATCGGTAAAAGACGAATGACGCATGTCGCAATGACTTTTGTCAAACGTCGGAAAGAAAGTTGGCCGAGCCGGGATTCGAACTCACAACCCCTGGATTGACAGCCCGCGTCGTTACCGACTGAGCTACCGGGACTCGACGTGTACACACATGAATTATGTACCTCAGGTATGTGTAAATTGTGTACACACATGAATTATGTACCTCGGGTATATGTAACTTGTGTACACACATGAATTATGTACCTCAGGTATGTGTAAATTGTGTACACACATGAATTATGTACCTCGGGTATATGTAACTTGTGTACACACATGAATTATGTACCTCAGGTATGTGTAAATTGTGTACACACATGAATTATGTACTTTAGGTATGTGTAAATTGTGTACACACATGAATTATGTACTTTAGGTATGTGTAAATTGTGTACACACATGAATTATGTACCTCAGGTATGTGTAAATTGTGTACATACATGAATTATGTACCTCAGGTAAGTGTAAATTGTGTACACACATGAATTATGTACCTCGGGTATATGTAACTTGTGAACACACATGAATTATGTTCCTCAGGTATGTGTAAATTGTGTACACACATGAATTGTGTACCTCGGGTATGTGTAAATTGTGTACACACATGAATTGTGTTCCTCAGGTATGTGTAAATTGTGTACCTACCTGAATTATGTTCCTCAGGTATGTGTAAATTGTGTACACACATGAATTGTGTTCCTCGGGTATGTGTTAATTGTGTACACACATGAATTGTGTTCCTCAGGTATGTGTAAATTGTGTACACACATGAATTGTGTTCCTCAGGTATGTGTAAATTGTGTACACACATGATGTATTAACCCATTCCCACATACAGCACATCTGCAGCAGACGACTTTGAAAATATCTAGGCATAAACATGAAATATTCCTACATAAGAATTATCGATTGATTAGAGTTGAAAACATTACGTCAAAAGAAAGAATTGCTTACCTGTTTCCCAAGAACGCCTGTTGTAAAGGCTTCAGAAAGCGTCAGTATGAGGGAATGGGTTGAAGCTGTTGAATTCGACACAAAACGAGACGTCTCGCGAGAAAATCCCACATTATAACCTCTGCGTAATATATCGATCCAGATCCAGAGGCCGACACATCTCAGTGGGATAGAGGTATAGACTAATTATTCCTGAAACAGAAAATCCACATTAGGCGAAACGTGTCTATCCGGATTAGCCTGCACGGCGTGCTTATGCTGATCCGGATCGATACTTTACGCAGAGTCCACAATGTTGGTTTTCTCACGGGACGGCTCATATGTCAATACATTAATTTGAACCATCTATCAAAACCGTAACAGCTATTTGTTTCCCCCCCGAAGGTAGATATACGTATGATGTGGCACACCTTTATCGATGTATTGATTGATTGGTTGATTGTGATTTATTGATTTATTTGTTTATCGATTGTATGTGGTTTTACGCGGTTTCCAATAATTTTTCGGTCATATCATGGCGGCCATGTCACCTACCCATGTGTTTCCTGGCTTTCATCCAACAATACCCCACACAACAGTCTCTACAGGCAACTGGCTGGTTATTCACGTGGACTGTGTATCCATTGGTGGAAGACGAATGAAGCTTGTCGCATCGACTTTTATCAATCATCGAGAAAATTGATGCCCGGTCTAGGGTTCGAGGTGACAACTACATGTACATGAAACGAAAGTCCGCCTCGCTACCAACTGAGCTACCTGGGCTCAGCTGACTTTTACGATAAATGAGCTTTGAACGAACAAAACAAAAAAACCTGATCGTACTTGTTGAAGGTGTACCTAAATAGGTGGAAGACAGTGGTGCAGAGGTAGAGCGTCGGCCTCTCGTATCAAAGGTCCCTGGTTCGAGTCCCGTGATGAGCGGGTCCTGACTTTTGGATTTTTCCACACAAACGGCGCGAGTACTGGTTAAGTATCCAGGAAGCAGACATCGAGAGTTATTAATCTAAGCCAAAGGCTTGTTTTGCAATCGATGTAAAATAAATAAGTTTAAACTAAACCTAAATAGTTTATCCACCATCCTTTACCATCCATGTGACCCATTCCCTCATATATCCAAGGAATCCGCCGCGGTCGACTGGTTAGCGTCGGGGATTTTAAAAACGGTGTCCCTCTTTCGATCACCAGTCGCGGCACGACGGTCATGTTGGATTGCCCTTGGGGCAAGGGACTTTTCCTTGCCTAGGATTGGTTTGTTTACCAAGGGATCATGAATATGTGAACTGTCACCGTGATAAAACTAAAATAATGTTGAAAACGGAGTAAAACCCCAATAAAACAAAACTCTCATAAAACCAATCTGCAGCAGACGACTTTGATAACACCTTCTCTAATATATGAAAACTCTCTTGTCAATAAAAATATTCTATTTGAAAGAGTTGATCATGAGCAATTTCACCATTTGTCACAATGTTTTCAAAATTCCATTTTCTGCAGATGTTTCAAAATGCTTACGCCACTTTCAATATTGTTTAAGTTCTATCCCGTAGTTTCCTTGGTAGGTTACCAGTACATTTGGTCAATTTATTCTGACACCAGCAAGTCATTCATAATACTAAACCAATAATCCGGAGCGCTAAGGAAAGCAGTCATTATTGCCATTATTAAAGTATTTGGTATTAATCCTGTCAGGTACCAAACCTGCGACCTCACCGCACGCGAGCCGGTCGCTATACCTTTACACCACGGTGGCGTTCACATGTTGTTAAAAGTCACGTACAACGGAATAAGGATTAAATTTTATTTTGGGAGATTTTAACCTTTTAATTGCCAATTTGTTGAATCCATGATGAACTATTTTTTTTTCGCGCAGTCTCACCCTAAAATGCGTTGTTCGGTATTGAGAGCAATTGGCAGACTGCCAACTCCGGAAAAAATGGTATTACTACTATATATGATCAGTGCCCGGATGTATCTATAATACACAGACTGGTGACATAAGTCTGTGAATACTTTGTATAGTTAATGAAAGTCGTTCGAAACGTATCTATCAATATGTTATGAAAGTCGTTCGAAACGTATCTATCAATATGTTATGAGACACGCCCGTGTAATCAAACCTTTCGTCTGATCTAATTGATTTCTAATACATTTCAGACATTTTAAAATCCATATCTTGATGACATACCTACCTTTTTAAATTACATATTTCATTATATGATTAATATTAAAACAGTACTCGGCGAAAAACAACTGTAAGTGTAAATCGAGATCTGGCTCCTCGGCATTGTTCGTCAATAAGTCATGGACAGTTTCTAAAAACTTATTTTTTTGTAAAGCAGTTTCTATTTGATGATTAGCATGAATGTCGTCCAATGTCATCACCCATGTTTATCATTAACACGTTCTTACATCTGTATGGGGGGAGGGGGGGGGGGGGGGGGGGGCTCCGCCGTGGTCGAGTTTGTGGCGTCGTGAATTTGGGCACCACGAAGATGGCAGGTCTTTTTCCACGAAGACTTTTAAAATGGTAGTAATTGATGCCCTCCTTGCCGCTCAGAGTTGCCGTGTTATATAGCATTACGACTGACTGTCTGGTGTTAGGATAAATGGACCAGTATTACTGATAACTTACCCATGGAAAACCTGATGTTCTGACTGAAAACGTGTTGAAAGCGCTGTAAAACACCAAACAATTATTCAATCTTTGTGGAAGACAGTGGTGCAGAGGTAGAGCGTCGGCCTCTCACATCAAAGGTCCCTGGTTCGAGTCCCGTGATGAGCGGGTCCTGACTTTGGGATTTTTCCACACAATCGGCGCGAGTACTGGTTAAGTATCCAGGAAGCAGACATCGAGCGTGATTAATATAAGCTTAAAGCTTGTTTCGCAATCGATTTAAAATAAATAAGTTTAAACTAAATCTTTTTCCACTAATGTAATTATTACGAAAAGATTGGTTTTCACAGAGCCCGTAATTATTGTTTCTTATTCTGTTTTGTTTGCATGGTGTTTTACGCCGATTTCAACATTGTTTTCAGTTATATCACGGCGTTTCCTGGTTGAGTTACAAGTAGTGCTGGTCCATTAAACGTGACACCAGCGTGTTGGATGTAATGCTAACCCAAGAACCCTGAGTGCGAAGGAAAGAAAACCATTACTTTATTTTTTTTAAGAATTTATTATGACCCAGCTAGGGGTCTATTCCGCTACATCCCGCGCCCGCCATGCGACCTTTGCATATCCAGGTCTGACCCAATCAGTGCTCGAACCACGGATCCTTGCTTCATAATAAGAGGGTGTAACTCATAATTCAGAGAGACGGTCGACGTTTTAAAAAGAGTTTGGATAACTCAAAGCGGCTGCACATCTAGCCATGATCTATGGCTAGGAAATGTGCCTTGCTCGAGCACAGCAAACCTTGATCTCCAGTCTCTCACATTATGCCTGAATCTCCAAAAATCCCCAAGAAAATGTTTGACAGTGTACTGCAACTGCTGGAAACGTATTAAAATGTATCTGCATTTGGGAAAGGGGGTTAAGCAATTAATTTCATATTTTCCAAATCAATATGTGTATTTATATACATGTATGTACTGTAGATTGTTTAACCTTAAGAATGACAACATCCAACATTAAAACTAATAAGCATATAATAAGAAATACTAACCCCCCCCCCCCCCCCTCCCCCTCTGTCTGTCTGTCTGTCTGTCTGTCTGTCTGTCTGTCTGTCTGTCTGTCTGTCTGTCTGTCTGTCTGTCTGTCTGTCTCCCCCTCTCTCTCTCTCTCTCTCTCTCTCTCTCTCTCTCTCTCTCTCTCTCTCTCTCTCTCTCTCTCTCTCTCTCTCTCTCTCTCTCTCTCTCTCTCTCTCTCTCTCTCTTAAGGTTTTACATGCAAGTACCTAAATACTACATGTATTGCATTGAAGCTTTCTACACGCCTACCCAACGATCACACCTATGTAGATTATTTACTAAGAAATTCTGGTTAAAGTTTTGCGTGCAACTACATTAAGAGTCCATATCTCAGTATTTACTTGATGCGTTGCATTGACACTTTCTACAACCCTACCCAACTATCACACCTATGTATATTATTATGTTAAATAACTCTATAATGCAAATTATCCCTCTTTAAGAAATTGTGGTTAATGTTTTGCATGCAACTACGTTCGAGTCCATTAACTCAGTAACTTAAATAAGCGGAGAAATAGTCGAGCGCACTGTCCTCCGACAGCTCTTGTTAGATCGATTCTTGCTATTCTGATAATTTTTTGTCCATCGTTAACTTTTAGCTTTAAACATCATCTCCGGCTTAACCACAGGACCAATTTCAACCAAACTTCACAGGAATGTTCCTTTGGTGGCCCTCTTTCAAAAATGTTCAAAGACTTTAGTTCCATTGAGAACTTTGGTTGCCACGGCAACAAAAAAAGGATAAATTAACCAAAACTTAAAAAATCTTCTTGTCTGAAAGTAATCTCAAGGCCCATGCCTTTTTATATTTGGTATGTAGCATTATTTAGTGGACCTCTACCAAGATTGTTAAAATTATAGCCCTGGGGGTAAAAATGACCCCTCCCAGGGGATCACTTGTTTTACATAAGACTTGTATAGAGAAAAAACTTTAAAAAATCTTTTTGTCCAAAAGTAGGAGGCCAAGGCCTTTGATATTTGGTATGAGCTTCATCTAGTGGACCTCTACCAAGATTGTTCAAATTATAGCCCTGGGGTCAAAATTGACCCTCCCTTGGTGTCTCTTTTTTTTTAAAAATAGACTCGTATAGGGGAAAAAAATCTTCTTGTCTAAAAGTAGAAGGCTAAGGCCTTTGATATTTGGTAAGTAGCTTCATCTAGTGGACCTTTACCAAGATTGTTTAAATTATAGCCCTGGGGTCAAAAATGGCCCCTCCCCTAGGGTCACTGGTTTAAAATAGACTTGTATAGGGAAAAAGCTTTAAAAATCTTCTTGTCTGAAAGTAGAAGGCCCATGCCTTTGATATTTGATATTAGCTTCGTCTAGTCGACCTCTACCAAGATTGTTCAAATTATAGCCCTGGGCTCCCCAGTTATCACAAATGGATTTTAAAAGATCATATAAAATGTGTACATATTAGCTGATCAACTGTTAAGATGGATTGTAACTGCACTATGTGCTTCAGAAAGATAATGTATGAGGTACAGTCCTTATTGTTATTAGTCGCCGGGCAGAAGCCCGCGACTTCTATTTTTAATAGCTTTTTGGAAATGACATGGGGGAGAGTTATTATTAGAAAAAAACAAATTTAAATGTCTTGAACATATTACAATTGTGATTATGACACATCTAAAATGAAATAAATAATCCGATGTTTTAAGTATTTGCAGTTACCTTATTTTGACTCGCAATTGTGTTTTTTTGTCTTATTTACGAAGACAAAAGAATCCCTGCTAGACATGCTGCAGACTGTTATGTGTCAATATCGAGATAAAAATCACGTCGAATTCTCCTTTTAGTAGCAATATTAACTTACTGAATGTTATTTTCATGTTCAAAGAGATGTCTTGATTTATGAAGAATTCATTTAATAATGTTAATCCATGAATATCTAAAATAGGAACTGTTTCGAAGCTAAATATGTTGATCAAGTGACTACCGAATACGGACTGTGTAGATAAATCTCCTTTGCAGAGAGCCGTTCTTTACACTCACTTACAAATAGTTAATTATAGGTGATTTAAAATATTTATTTGGTTCGAAACAAATGACGAAAAGAACAAACTGAGATAAGACTGGTTTTAATACAAAAATTACTTTGAATGAACACTCTCTGCCTATAAAGAGAGTGTAAAAAACGACAATTATGCAAAGATTACTAAGAATCAAATCGGGTCTTATTTCGTCCTTGACAAATTTAAATGTGTTATTAAATTCCCTACACGCATTTTGCTTGCGATATGCATATTGTTATGCTTCAATGACACATTTAGGGCGCTCATCATTATATAATTTTAAAACATGAGTAGACTAATGATTGGGAAGATTACTCATTTCCTGTTTATGATCAATAATTAGTTGGCTGTGTATATGCATGGTCAACCAGAGACATATAAACATGTATATATATGTTTATATGTCAATGGGCCAACCTACCTTAGAATGGAGATTGATCATAAACAATGAAATTCTGTGAAGGACATTCACTTCGTTGACAAAAAAAATGCAAGTTATGATACATTTTCACTTGACCCCACCCCTGATGTTCCAATATGCCCTTTAGTTGATAAGTGTTTTTTTCATCTACTATAATGTAAGTGTTATGCATAACTGCAGTATGGATTTCCGGCAACATTGATGTGTTACATCTACTTTATCTTGTCTTCTTTCTTAAACAAATGCAATGTGCATGTCCTGAGAACACAGCCCACAGTCAGAGTTATGGGACTTGTCCTGCAAGGTCATTTGATGATGTCCAATAAGTGAGTGAAGTTTCAAAATTTAACCAAAGTTGCAACGCCAACGCCGACGCACAAGTGACTGTTATAGCTCTCATATTCTTCGAATAGTCGAGCTAAAAAAACTACTAAGTTTTAAAGCAAGTTTAAAACAAACAAAAAACATGATCAAATGCAATTATTAATTACATTTTCAAAATAATTCGTTAGCAGTACTTTCAGTACTTTCAGTACTTTGATTTCTTTAACAAATGCAATGTGCATGCCCTGAGAACACAGCCCACAGTCATATACCGGTCAGACAAACATCTTGGCAATTTAATCACCTTATCAAGAAAATTAATAGTCTAATGACCCATGGGTAATTGATGCTGGCATTTAATAGCCTAAAAGCTAACTGTTTATCGTTTGCAGATTTGAGAAAAATTTCACCCATAATGTGGGAGACTGTCTCGGGGATAAAGCTAAAGTGGCTGTTTATTAAAAGTTTGCTGCTTCATAGAGGTGTCCGTTAACACAAGTGTGTCTGTAAGTAGATCTGGAACAATGGTAGCAAATAACAGAATCCATTTGTTTGAAGAGAATAGAATCATATTATGAAACTCCCTTTTCCTTTTTGTTTTAGCCGTTACCGTTTTACTGGTGAAGACGCATTTTGAAGCATTATGCAGAATCATACTTTTGAAAGCATCATGGACAAGGACGTATATTTTATTGTGGTTTAACGCCATTTTCAACATTATTTCAGTTATATATATTTATTAACTTATTATCTTCAAAAAGTAAAAAAGTTCAAATGAATATTGCAAATTATATTTCAAAAGCGTCTGAGTATAGAGAATATTGTATTAATCAAAATATGGTGTTTAGTAATAACTAAGAATCATTTGCCAATTGTATTCATTGAAAATGATTCTTGGTTATCTAAACATAATAGTACTTATCTGAAATATTATAACTATTTTTTCTTCTTTTGTATTCGTGTATATAAATTATGTAATTGTAATGTATTTTACGTCATTGAGCCATATTCGTCACGTGTATATACTTGTAAATGGCCAATGGTACTTATGTGCCGACTTGCCTGAATAAAATTGAATTGAATTGACATTTCTCTAATTCGTGGTACCTGTGTAAACAAACCGAGATACTTCCGAATTATAAATTCCGCGCGCTACTCAACTCGGTCACTAGACCGCACAGTCGTGTAGTGGTAGATCGTCAGAATTGGCTGCATGAAGTTTCGGGTTTAATCATAGCAAAGAGATATTTAAAATGGTAATAATGATTTCTCTCCTTTGCGCTCAGGCTAGAGGGGTACACATTACGTCCGACTATTTGGTGTCATGGTAAACGGACCAGTGTTACTGGTAACTTACTAAGCAAACGCCGTTGATTATAAGAATCAAAATGTTGAAAGTTGTGTTAATCACAATACAAAAAAACCTGTCACTAATGATGTCCAAACTGAAATCAAAGAATTTTCTGAAGGCTTTAAGTTATCATACACTTCACATACAGTGGAGGTACAGTAAGTCAATTTTGTTTTGTTTTATTGGGGGTTTGACGCCATTTTCAACATTAGTTCAGTTATATCACGGCGAAAGTTGCCTTCTGCATGATCCCTTTGGTAAACAAACCAGTACTAGGCTAGGAAATGTGCCTCTCCTAAGGGCACTCCACCATGACCGTAGCGCCGCGACTGGAGATCGAACCCGGGACGCCCGGTTTCAAACCCCCAACGCTAACCACAAGGCCACGGCGGATTCCTACACTAGACCAATAAGCACCTAATTGATTATAGTAGCATGTGTACGAGGTGTGTCCAAAAACTTTCCTGGACGAGAACTCTAAATGATAACCCAAACAAGTTAACAACACACCATCATTGCGCTGTTAAATTTACCATGAATTTCCATTCAAAGTATATTCAATATATATTGAAATATATATTATATGATTGAATTAGATAAGTGATTTGTCAATGTTGATGTTCACTGTTTGAAATATTTGAGCCGTCAAGCGAAAAACCCAATTGTATGGCCTCTGCGTAATATATCGACCCAAATCAGCCTGGGGGAAAGAGGTATATAGAGTAATGATTCCTGAAACAGAAAATCCACAGGAGGCGAAATGTTTCTATCCGGGTAAGCCTGCGCGGCATGCTTAGGCTGATCCGGGTGGATACTTTACGCAGAAGCCATAATGTTAGTTTTTCTCGCGGGACGGCTCGTATAATTCGTATTGATATATATCGATAGCATTCACAGATGAAAAGCAAATATCAATTTCGTTCGTGTCAGTATATGGGAGAAAGGGACACACTTGCATTCACGATATTTGCCAATCCATTGGAAAACGTAATAACTGATTGTTGTTGGTTTTGTTTAGTGTTTCACCGCTTAAAAAAATGTTTTCAGTTATATCACACAATTCTCAGCGAATAAGTTTGATTAATTGATTGATTTATTTATTAATTAATTGATTGATTGATTGATTGATTGATTGATTGATTGATTGATTGATTGATTGATTGATTGTTTTAACGCCGTTTTCAACAATTTTTCAGTCATATCAAGTCGGCCAGTTTACCTACTCATATGTTTCCTGGTTTTCTCACACCAGTACCCCCACACAACATACTCACCAAGCATCTTGCTGCTTTTCCACATAGACTGTTAGCCCATTGGTGAGAAGACGAATGCAGCTTTTCACAGTGACTTTTGTCAAACGTCGGAAAGAATGTTGGCCGAGCTGGGGTTCGAACTCACAACCGCTGGATTGACAACCCGCGTCGCTACCGACTGAGCAGCCATGGCTAATAAGATGGACAGCCATTACTACGAGTTGAAAACAAAACCATCAAACTAACGCGATGTTGTATATTCCAATCTTCAAGACAGTGTTGAAAAGTTATATATATGTCTATGATAACTGACATTTATATACATGTCGAGGTCTTGTAACTAAAATTGATATTTTTTTTACCAAGGTTAATCACCTTGCCATAAAGTCTTTATAAGCGCTAAATCATTTTTCTTGGTAAACAATGGATATTTAGGTGCCATTGCTCGTTCTGAGCAATGGCACTTTCATTTGCATTGTTTACAAAGGGGTCAAAATTGCCACTAAACCAGGGATTTCAAAATAGGTTTTAAGTTACAACCGTTTCACGCCATGCCCTCGATGTATTTATTCATCACGTGCCATTTCAATTTACAGATAATTTACATGGATTTGAACAATATGAACACATCTATTGAATAATATTGTTTGTTACTGAAACTGTAATTAAAAACAATATAAAGTTTTAGAGGTGCTATACTCCAGATAGAGATCAACATTTTGAAATGTTGAAACTTCTGCTAATTTTGCTAGTTGTGACAACAAAGTAAATAATGCGTAGTTCAAACGTATTTTGGCAGTATGTAGAAAAACGGTCAATTGAAAGTCATGAAATTTACTAAATTTGGCTTACTGGGCGTGTCTACAAAGTAAAAATAAAACGTAAGCGATCAATATTTAGATGTTAAATGTAATGGAAAGTGGAAAATGAAATTATTACTCTAATTTTTTCCCAGAATTGTGATTCTGATATTTCATGACAACTTTTGCACAGTTTTAAAACTTAGACTTTACTCCTAGTCTCCTAGTTTTACACCGAGGTTTGAGTTTTAACCCTTTCCCAAATGCAACAAACCTGTAGCAAACGACTTTGAAAACATGTAGGCAAAAACATAGAAAATCCACACGAATGAAGGTATAATTACTGAAAAAAGTTGAAGAAGATTGTGTCAAAAGGAGAAATTGCTCGTTTTGAGCAGTTTCTTTTTTTGTCACATTGTTTTCAAACGTCGTCTGCTGCAGAGGCGTCAGAAAGCGTATTTATGTGGGGAAGGGTTAAAGAGTTAAACCTACCTGCTGCTTTTACTGTATTATACATTTTTTGATATATTTAACACATCTAGGGTAGACGTTTTCTTGTAGTTGTTTCTGAAAAACAAACACTCGATTTAATTTATCGAAGTATTAAGAGTTGTTTAAGACTATATTGTGACATAATTGACCGTGAATAGTTGATTTGAAATTAACGCCGTATTCAAAATTATTTCATTTATATCAAGGCAGCTAGTTCAACTAATGTGCGTGTTCCGACTTTATGTCGAGTCCCGGTAGCTCAGTCGGTAACGACGCGGGCCTTCAATCCAGGGGTTGTGAGTTCGAATCCCGGCTCGGCCACCAATGGGCTAAGTCTATGTGGAAAAACAGCCATTTGCTTGGGAAGATTGTTGTGTGGAGTACTGGTGTGAGAAAACCAGGGAATACGTGTTTAGGTGAACTGGCCGCCGTGATATGACTGAGAAATTGTTACAAACGGCGTTAAACCCCAATAAATCGATCAACTATGTGAAAAAGCAGCCAGTTGATTGGGATGAATGTTGTGTGGAGTACTGGTGTGCGAAAACCCGGAAACACATGAGTAGGTGAACTGGCTGAGACTGATTTGACTGAGAAATTGTTAAAAACGGCGTTAAACCCCAATCAATCTGGCTTTATCGCACCTGCACGCAATGCACCGTTTTCCATGTTTTAAAAAGAGCCCCGGTAGCCAAGTCAGTACTAACGCGAGCTGTCAATTCACAGGTCATGAGTTCATACACAAGCTCGGCAAACATTCTTTCCGACATTTGACAAAAGTCACGTTGACGAGCGTCCCACTCGTCTTCCATCGAGGTTTTTCCTAAAATAAAAACGTTAAGGTTTAAGAACAACAGTTCGTTATGAATAACAATAACCGCGTCGGTGGGGTAGAGGTAGGTAGAGTGTCCCCCACGGGTGCGGGTGGTCTCAGGTCCCTACTCCAGCCGGTCATACCATTATACTTTAAAAATGACAGTAATCACTTTTCTTCTTTTTTCGCTCTGGGGTAAGGTATAGTCATTACGACTGACTGGCCGGTGTCATGATAAAATGACCAGTACCACTGGTAACTTACTCTGGTAATACGGTGATATAACTGACAATCTGGTAATACTGTGATATAACTGACAACCTGGTAATACTGTGATATAACTGACAACCTGGTAATACTGTGATATAACTGACAACCTGGTAATACTGTGATATAACTGACAATCTGGTAATACTGCGATATAACTGACAACCTGGTAATACTGTAATATAACTGACAATCTGGTAATACTGTGATATAACTGACAATCTGCTAATACTGTGATATAACTGACAATCTGGTAATACTGCGATATAACTGACAACCTGGTAATACTGTGATATAACTGACAATCTGGTAATACTGTGATATAACTGACAATCTGGTAATACTGTGATATAACTGACAATCTGGTAATACTGCGATATAACTGACAACCTGGTAATACTGTGATATAACTGACAATCTGGTAATACTGTGATATAACTGACAATCTGGTAATACTGTGATATAACTGACAATCTGGTAATACTGCGATATAACTGACAACCTGGTAATCCTGTGATATAACTGACAATCTGGTAATCCTGTGATATAACTGACAATCTGGTAATCCTGTGATATAACTGACAATCTGGTAATACCGCGATATAACTGACAATCTGGTAATACAGTGATATAACTGAAAATCTGGTAATACTGTGATATAACTGACAACCTGGTAATACTGTGATATAACTGACAACCTGGTAATACTGTGATATAACTGACAACCTGGTAATACTGTGATATAACTGACAATCTGGTAATACTGTGATATAACTGACAACCTGGTAATACCGCGATATAACTGACAACCTGGTAATACTGTGATATAACTGACAATCTGGTAATACCGTGATATAACTGACAATCTGGTAATACTGTGATATAACTGACAACCTGGTAATACTGTGATATTACTGACAACCTGGTAATACCGCGATATAACTGACAACCTGGTAATACTGTGATATAACTGACAATCTGGTAATACCGTGATATAACTGACAATCTGGTAATACTGTGATATAACTGACAATTTGGTAATACTGTGATATAACTGACAATCTGGTAATACAGTGATATAACTGACAATCTGGTAATACTGTGATATAACTGACAATCTGGTAATCCTGTGATATAACTGACAACCTGGTAATCCTGTGATATAACTGACAATCTGGTAATCCTATGATATAACTGACAATCTGGTAATACTGTGAAATAACTGACAACCTGGTAATACTGTGATATAACTGACAACCTGGTAATCCTGTGATATAACTGACAATCTGGTAATCCTGTGATATAACTGACAACCTGGTAATCCTGTGATATAACTGACAATCTGGTAATCCTATGATATAACTGACAATCTGGTAATACTGTGAAATAACTGACAACCTGGTAATACTGTGATATAACTGACAACCTGGTAATCCTGTGATATAACTGACAATCTGGTAATACTGTGATATAACTGACAATCTGGTAATCCTGTGATATAACTGACAATTTGGTAATACTGTGATATAACTGACAATCTGGTAATACAGTGATATAACTGACAATCTGGTAATACTGTGATATAACTGACAATCTGGTTATCCTGTGATATAACTGACAATCTGGTAATACTGTGATATAACTGACAATTTGGTAATACTGTGATATAACTGACAATCTGGTAATACAGTGATATAACTGACAATCTGGTAATACTGTGATATAACTGACAATCTGGTAATCCTGTGATATAACTGACAATCTGGTAATACTGTGATATTACTGACAACCTGGTAATACCGCGATATAACTGACAACCTGGTAATACTGTGATATAACTGACAATCTGGTAATACCGTGATATAACTGACAATCTGGTAATACTGTGATATAACTGACAATCTGGTAATACTGTGATATAACTGACAATCTGGTAATACTGTGATATAACTGACAATCTGGTAATACTGTGATATAACTGACAACCTGGTAATACCGCGATATAACTGACAACCTGGTAATACCGCGATATAACTGACAATCTGGTAATACTGTGATATAACTGACAATCTGGTAATACATTGATATAACTGACAATCTGATAATACTGTGATATAACTGACAACCTGGTAATACTGTGATATAACTGACAATCTGGTAATACTGTGATATAACTGACACTCTGGTAATACTGTGATATAACTGACAACCTGGTACTACCGCGATATAACTGACAACCTGGTAATACCGCGATATAACTGACAACCTGGTAATACCGCGATATAACTGACAACCTGGTAATACTGTGATATAACTGACAATTGGGTAATACGGTGATATAACTGACAACCTGGTAATACTGTGATATAACTGACAATTGGGTAATACGGTGATATAACTGACAACCTGGTAATACTGTGATATAACTGACAATTGGGTAATACGGTGATATAACTGACAATTGGGTAATACTGTGATATAACTGACAACCTGGTAATACTGTGATATAACTGACAATTGGGTAATACGGTGATATAACTGACAACCTGGTAATACCGTGATTTAACTGACAACATGATAACACCGTGATATAACTGTTGATAGTGATATAACTGACAACCTGGTAATACCGTGATATAACTGTTGATAGTGATATAACTGACAACCTGGTACTACCGTGATATGACTGACAACCTGGTAATACCGTGATATAACTAATACCCTGTTGATAGTATTACAAAAACACCTTACAACGAAACAATCAAACAAACAAACACATCAGAGAAAAAACAAACCCTCTATCTACAATGAACATATATCTAAACGCATCCACTTTTCGTTAAATATTGGAAGGGAGCTTTTACCACAGCGTGGCCAAATTAAAATATTTTCTTTGATTGATTTAAGATAGTCACGTTTTTGATATATGTTTGTATCAATTTCGTCTCACCTCGTCACAGTCGTTTCAATTGATCAGATACAATGTCTCGATAAGCGAAAGTTGACGAGTTCGTAGCGGAACGCGTACGCTTTTGCGCAATTGAAATATAAGAAGACTCATGGATACTAAATCAAAGTGCTGAATATACCGATACTTCGTTAACCCTTTTCCTGACATCGACGCTTTCTGACACCTTCTGCAGCAGACGGCTTTTTGAAAACATAGTGATAAAAGAAGAAATTGCTCAAATTTCTCCTTTTTCCACAATATTTTCCACTTTTAGTTTATCCATTCAAATATAGAGTTTTTCTATGTTTTGACAAAATATGTTCAAAGTCATCTGCTGCAAAATTGTCGTATAAGGGAAAGGGTTAAACTAATGTTTCTTTTTCAAAACAGTTCTCCACACAACAGTCTCTTCCAAAGCATCTGGCTGCCAATTGGGAAAATAAGAATGACGCTTACCACAGTGACTTTTGTCAATCGTCATAATTGATTGATTAGGGTTTAACGCCGTTTTCAACAATTTTTCAGTCATATCACGGCGACCAGTTCACCTACTCATGCGTTTCCTGGTTTTTCCACACCAGTACACCACACAACATACTTTCCAAGCAACTGGCTGCTTTTCCACATAGACTTAGCCCATTGGTGGAAGATGAATGACGCATGTCGCATTGACTTTTGTCAATCGTCGCAAAGAAAGTTGGACGAGCAGGGATTCGAACTCACAACCCTTGGAGAACAAAACAATAAGTGACTTTTGACAAACGCCGGAAAGAAAGTTGGACGCCAATCGTCAGAGAAAATGCTGGCCGAGCTGGGGTTTAAACTCACAACGCCTGGAGTGATAGCCCGTATGTATCGCTACCGACTGAGCTACCGGGGATTGACTCGTGGTTACTAGGGTGTTTCGAGATGAACGGGAAGACATCGGATATAAATGAAAGAACGTGCACTCTCTAGGACGAATACTACTATTTGTTAGAATGTAATTCTTTAAGTAACTAAAGAAAACAGTGAATCCCCACTTAATATCTGAACAAGACATAACATTATACAATTTGACTATATTTTGAATACAACATTTAAAAATGAGAAAATTAATATTTGAAAGTTCTTAAAAATAATTCTGAATAATTTCTGAAAAACACACACTATGTATAATATTGAACACACACTGTTATGCACGTGTGTGCGCTCTCTCTCTCTGTGTCTCTCTCTCTGTTTCTCGCTGTCTGTCTCTCTCTCTCTCTGTCTCTGTATCTGTCTCTGTCTCTCTCTGT
>JASEVX010000014.1:16287319-16359836 GCA_031761405.1 Serripes groenlandicus | reverse complement strand
GAAGAAGCTGTTTGCTCCTATTTCTAGTCCTCTTGATCAGGAAATATGCGGACGTCCCATTTTCCAAATAAATAAATTTCCCATGTCATGACGTATATTTACCCACAACATAGGTTCTTAATGAGTTTTTAGAAAGATGAGGGACCGACTGGTTAACTCCTCTCGATAAGAGAATTCGTTGGCGGTCCGTATTTACGTGCCGTGACTTGTATGTAACCGTTTTTCGTAAAAAACTATAAACTAAAAACTAATCACAAACATATCGATGATTTCCATCAATAAAATTTAATGAAAGCGTGAGGATGTGGTTTTCCTCCTCTAAACATGGTCAACCGAAAAGGGGGCCCCCTCTCGTAATATAGGATTGTTACTTAACTCTTTCAGCGCCAAAGGCAATATTCAGGTTTTTGGAAATAATACTGATTCAGGCGAGTCAGCTCGTAACGAGCTGTCTCACCTGAAATCAGCATTGTTTGCCTTAAGTTATCAAAATTGTCCAAAATTGTATTATATGAGAAATGGAGACGCCCGATTTTGAACATGGAAGAGTCTACTTTAAACAATTCGGCGCTGAAAGAGTTAAATAGGCAAGATCATCATTCGTGTATCCTGTATTTACATACATTATTGCATCGCATCGGTGGTAAAGCGTCCACATTGGGTGCGCGAGATCTCGGGTTGGATTCCCGATCGGGTCATATCAAAAAAGATGGTAGTAATTGCTTTCCCTCTTTGACGTTCAGTGTTTGTGGGATAAACATTAGGACTGACTCGCTGGTGTAATGATACATGGGCCAGTAGTACTGATCAGAGCGTGCCGGGATATATGCGAACCACTGTTTGAAATCAACACAAACAAATACACATCACACAAATACACATCACACAAATACACATCACACAAATACACATCACACACATACACATCACATAATACACATCACACAAATACACATCACATAAATACGCATCACACAAATACATATCACATAATGTACATCACACAAATACACATCACATAATACATATCACACAAATACACATCACACACAAATACACATCACACAAATACACATCACATAATACATCACACACAAATACATATCACACAAATACATATCACACAAATACACACCACACAAATACACATCACACAAATACACATCACACACAAATACAAATCACACAAATACACATCACATAATACATTACACACAAATACATATCACACACAAATACACATCACATAAATACACATCACATACTGCACATCACACAAAACACATCACACAAATACACATCAAACAAATACACATCAAACAAATACACATCACATACATACACAACTTATCTACTTGCTACACAAAACTTCTTAAAATAACTTTCTGATTCCGACAGAAAAACGTTCAATTAAGTTATAAATCAGATATTGAGGGACCCAAAAAATAGATATATATTATTCCTTAATCCATTACTTCACATGATTGTTCATATGTCGTCTGCTTTACAATCATCAGACGATCACATTTACCAATCTAGAAAACTGAAAGAATTTCATTGATAAAGAGTTGAAAATATTGCAATAAGAGGTGAAATTGCTCGTTTTGAGCAATTTCGCCGTTTATTGCAATGTTTTCAAAAGTCGTCTGCAACAGCAGGCTTCAAATGTCGTCTGTGTGAAGTAATGGGTTAAAATATAGCACTGTGTTACTCTACCATAAACACGTGTATGAGAAGTCTGCTGTCATTTGGGTTACACTTCATGCTGCTATGTCAAACAAGACATTGTGCGCAATCTTTTACACTCACGGCAGGGTATTCTCAACTGGAACACTGGAACTGGCGGCTAGACGAAAACAATAAGACTTGGTGAGGGATAGTTTAAAAAGAAAAGAAACGAATTTCGATTCAAGACGTTGACAGAAACAGTAAAGGCCTCTCGGGAAGGATGGAAGCAAAAGTGTGTACACACGACAAGATTGCCCAGGAAGGGAGAAGAAATAAACCCTCTTTCCAAAATTCAACAATTTGCAGCAGACGACTTTGAAATCACGTTGATAAAACGTAAAATGTAAAATCACGTTAAATGTTTGTGTTACTATCAAATCGAGTTGAAAACTATATGTCAACAGGAGATATCGCTCATTGTGAGAGCAGTTTCTCCTTTTATCACCACGTTTTCAAAAGTTGCCTATTACAGAGGCTTGAACAAGGCGTCAGTATATGAGCAAATGTTTAAGTTAAGCAAATAATAATATTTATAGAAAATTGTGAACGTTCTAGCGACACTGTTCAAAAAGTGATATAGCAAATTGATGAACATATATTATCTACACGCCGCGATGACGCGACAAAAAATGTTTTGTACGCAATATAACCAATATAGTAACCATTTCCCTCATATATAGATGCTTTCTGACGCCTCTGCAGCACAGCAGACATCTTTTTGAAAACATGGCGACAAAACGAGCAATTTCTACCTTTTGTCACCATGTTTTCAACTCTATTCAATGATTTATTCATTTAAAGGGAGTTTGTAATTGTTTTCAGGCATGTTTCCAAAATTGTTGCATTTGGGAAAGGGTTAACCGTTTGCCGTATACGGTGTTTTAAAGGGTCTCTCTTTTTTTCCGTAAAAACTGAAATCATCAAAGTAAAAATATTTTTAGATACCGAATTAAACACATAGCTGGTAAATGAGAAAGAGCGAATTTTCCTTCAATGTTATTATATCAATAGTGCTGCAGAGGCGTAAAATGTCGTCTGTATATCAAGTACACGATTTACCTTTGTTTTCATTTATAATCGTTTAACGCCGCTTTCAACATTATTTCAGCTATATCGCGGCGAAAGATCATTTATTCATGATTCCTGTGTAAACAAACCAGTACTAGGTTAGAAAAATGTACATTGTTCAGTGGGCACACTCCCACCACCTTGACCGTTGTGCCGCAACTGGGGATCGAACCGGGGAAAGCTCGGTTTCAAATCCCCGATGCTGTACGAGATTAGATATCACAAAAAAAAATCGCAGCTGTAAAGGAGATAGTAGACACTTTTCACTGCTGAATTTCTGCAATAGGATTAGTATCGATCAAGTTTTTACTGTTAAATCTGCCGTGGCCGAGTGGTTAACGTAGGGGCTTTGGAAACCGGACGTTCCTGGTTCGATCCCGTCGGTCTAGGTTAAGTGACTTTGAACAATGGACATATCACACCCTGGTATTAGTTTGTAATTTCAATGGATCATGAATAAGTGTTACTTAACTGTATTAAGATTGATTGATTAATTGATTATTGGGTGTTTTACTCCGCTTTTAACAATTTTTCAGTTATAAACGACGTTTCCTTGGTAAGTTACCAGTACTACTGGTCCATTTATCCTTATACCAGCCAGTCAGTCGTAATGCTAAGCCCGCAACCCTTAACGCTAAAAAAGGACAGCCATTAATACAATGATTAAAGTCTTTGGTATGATCCGACCATGGATCGAACCCACAACCCTGAACGTAGAGGAGGGCAGACACTACTACCATTTTAAAGTATTTGGTAAAACCCAGTCGGAAATCGAACATGCGAACTACTGCACCCACCCGAGGCGGACGCTTTACCACTACACCACCGTGGCGATCCCAAGTTATGTTTAAAATGTCTAACAATTTAGTTTTTATAAATTCTTTTTATCAATAGAGAATAATTTTGATCGTAAAATAAAAGGGTTTAACTCTTTCAGCGCCAAAGGTAATATTGAACCTTTTGCAAACAATACTGATTCAGGTGAGTCAGCTCGTAACGAGCTGTCTCACCTGAAATCAGCATCGTTTGCCTTGTATTTATCCAAATATTACGAAACTTTTATAACATATGAAATAGAGTCGCCCGAATTTGAACATGAAATAGTCTACTTTAAACAATTCGGCGCTGAAAGAGTTAAAGTGTAGAATGAGATCAGCACGAGCTTTGTATTTTAGAGCAATATAACAATTTCGCATAGCCGAGGCCCGGTAGCTCAGTCGGTAGCGTCGCGGGCTGTCAATACAGGGGTTGTGAGTTCGAATCCCGGCACGGCCAACTTTCTTTCCGATGATTGACAAAAGTCAATGCGACATGCGTCATTCGTCTTCCACCAATGGGCTCAGTCTATGTGGAAAAGCAGCCAGTTGCTTGGGGAAGATTGTTGTGTGGAGTATTGGTGAGAGAAAACCAGGAAATGCATGAGTAGGTGAACTGGCCGCCGTGATATAACTGAGAAATTGTTAAAAACGGCGTTAAACCCCGATCAATCAATCAATCAATATCGCACATGTCATATGGGGAACGTCACGCCAGCCCAACCATCGGCGATTCTGACGTATTAATTGATTTATTCGTGGGACGCATAATAACGCAACTTTCAACTTTTTCCTATTATAGAACGGCGTATCCTTAGTACGTTACCAGTTCACCGGATCCATTTGTTCTGACATCAACGAGACGATCGTAATGTTAACCCGTCACTCCTGAGCGCCAAGGGAGCGCAGCCATTACTACCTTTTTTTAAGGCCAGTGTGGAGGGACCTGGACCAAGCGCGCATGGCTCTACCTGTTGATTGTACCGGTAGCTCAGTCGGTAGCGACGCGGACTGTCAATCTATAGGTTATAAGTTCGAATCCTAGCTCGGCCACAATTTGTTCGTCTTTCACCAATGGGCTGTTTAACAGTCTATGTGGGAAAGCAGTCAGTTGCTTGGAAAGTATGTTGTGTGGTGTACTGGAATGGGGAAAACCAGGACACGCATGAGAAGGTGAACTGGTCGCCGTGATATGACTGAACAATTGTTAAAAACGTCACTGTGACATGCGTCATTCGTCTTTTACCAATGGGCTGTTTAACAGTCTATGTGGGAAAGCAGCCAGTTGCTTGGAAAGTATGTTGTGTGGTGTACTGGAATGGGGGAAAACCAGGACACGCATGAGAAGGTGAACTGGTCGCCGTGATATGACTGAATTCTTTTTGAAAATGGTGTTAAACCCCAATCAATCAATCAATCAATTGAGTGTAGGCTACTCTCGCTGATATTATAACAGATATATTGTTGAAGACGGGGTAAGATATTAACTATTTCATCGCCAATGGCAATATTGAGGTTTTTGCAAACAATGCAGATTCAGGTGAGTCAGCTCGTGACGAGCTATCTCACCTGAAATCAGCATTGTTTGCATTTTAGTTATCAAAATATACCAAAACCTTTATGAAATTGGAAATGGAGAACCCCGATTTTGAACATGGAAGAGTCTACTTTAAACAATTCGGCACTGAAAGAGTTAAATCGAAATCAACGTTACATTCAAACCTTTCCCACGGTTGACGATTATGCAGTAGACAACTCCTAAAACATTGAAGCAAAAAATAAGAAAATCTCTAAAAAATTAAAGTGTAATTTTTTACAACAGTTTAAAACGTCTTGATAAATAGAGAAGATTCTCATTATGAACAATTTCTCCTTTGGCCACAATATGTCTTTTAAAGATCGCCTGTGAGCAGGGGGGGCCTCAAGTGGTTACGGGCTAAACTGTTAAACTGCTCTCAAGGTCGGTTTTTGCGAGGCGTGGTATATAAAGGCGTTGTAGGTAGGAAGTACGAGATGATGAAACGGGTGCTTAATGAACTGAAACTCTGGTGTTTGTGCCGTACTATAAATACCCCCGATGTCACTACGGTTGAGGAGGTGAAACAGTCGAGGGATTCCAGCCAAAGCAGAGGACGTTCGTGAAAATAATTTAGCGAAACATTTTTTGAGAATATTTTATTTTAACGAAGAAAAAAATGTGAGTATTGTTTTTAATATCCAGCTTTTATTATTTCTCTTTCTTTTTATTGTTTTATTTCCATAATTATTATTATTATTATTATTATGATACTGATGTTGAGAATGATTATATGATGAATTTTATTCTAATTTGTATTAATGTTGTTATCATTATTATTATTATTATTATTATTATTATATAATTATTATTATTATTATTATTATTATTATTATTATTATTATATATTTTTTTAGTCATATTAGTAAAAGTAGTAGTAATAACACATAAAACAAATCTTCAGCAGACAAATTTGAAATTATCAAATACAAATTGTAAAAAATCTATAAAATTATGGTATGATACCTGAAAAGTCTTCAAAATATATTTTGGTAAATGCAAATCATAATTGCTCATTATGAGCAATTTCTCCTTTTGACACAATGATTTCAATGATGTTTAACCTAACGGACTTTGAATTCATCAAGTACAAAACATAGATAATATCTATAAATTAATATAATGCTCATAAAGGGTATATACTCGTATTTGGGAAAGAATTAAAACCGTAAATGGAGAAAATTAATCTGATTGTGAGTAATTTTACCTTTTGCCACAATGATTTAAAAAGTCGTCTGCTGCAGAGGCTAAAAAGCTCGTATTTGGGAAAGGTTTAAAATCCTAAATGGAGAATTAAGCTTATCATGAATGAATGTATATTGTTTTATGGCGCATCGACAGCTAAGGTCATTTAGCGCGCAATTAAATTTAATTATTCATGATCCCTGGGTAAACAAACCAGTACTTGGCTAGAAAATGTGCCTTGCCAAAGTGCACTCCACCATGACCGTAGTGCCGCGACTGGGGATCGAACCCGGGACACCCGGTTTCGAAATCCCCGACGCTAACCACTCGACCACAGCGGATTCATGAAGCTTATCATGAGCAATTGCCAAGATGATTTCAAAAGTCGTCTGTTGCAGAGACACAGTAAGGGTGTATATACATGTACTCGTATGTTGGAATGGGTTAAAACCGTTAATGGAGAAAATTAAGCTAATTCTGAACAATTTCACCTTTTGCCACAATGATTTCAAAAGCCGTCTGTTGCAGAGGCTCGGTAAGGGTATTTTTTGTGGGATAGGGTTAAAACCGTAAATGGAGAAAATTACCGCAATACATATTTGGTCATAACCTGATTCAGTGTTAATTTAAATTGTTATTGGAGAGAGTTTCTTGTGGAGACATTAAGACCCAAAACATTGAATGGGTATACAAATATGAAAGGTAAAGGTGATAGAAATTTACAACACGAGTATACTGCAAAAACACAACTTTCTTATATTGTTTCATCAACATTTTCGAACGAGCAAAACGTCCTTTCTTAGTTCCCGGTTCAAGCAATTACATCACATAGAAAAGCGAATGAAACAGATAATGAAAAGAGCAGATAACCATAGAATATGTTATGCTTGTTTGAATATAAGGGATAAGCGTAAATGTTTATACAACACAATGAAGTAATAACGACGAGATATAGCGTCTTCTGGAGTTCCTTCCTCTTATTACTGCGTAATATATAGGATAAAAGGAACCAGACTACATTTAGCGCGCATTTTTTGGTTCCCGGTTTGAGACCTTTTAAAGCAATAAGCCTATAAGCCTTATTAGACGGGCGTTAACAGTCCCACTTTCTTTCTTGATATAATTAATTTCATATTGAAATTAATATATATATACATGTATATATATAATGTAAGTATGTGTATGGGTATGGGTATATATATATATACAATGTATATATATATATATATACAATTGCGTGTGTATATGTGTGTATTTATACATATGCATATAAACTTGATTTTAAACTTATTTAATTTAAACTTAGTTAAGTACTATTTCTCAACTATTTCATTGTCTTAACCATTTCTGTATGTATATTTGTGAATATCAACCATGAGCTGTTTATGCTTAAGTTGAAAATAAAATTTCTGTTCTGTTCTGTTCTGTATAATGCTGGTAACCAATTTAGTAGAATAGTTCTCTATGTTATTGTTTAGACTAGATACATAGATTCAGTATGAATTTCGCGCTGAACTAAAAATGTAACATACATTAAATTAATTATATACCGGCCTTTGTCTTTTTTTTTAAAACTTGTAAAACTCACACATGTATATAAAGTGTAAAAGGGATGTTTTAAAAGTAATTTACCTTAAATTAATACATTAATATCTTACCTTAAGATATATTATACACTCACCCTGTGTCAATCCAACACTGTACATCCTCATCATATCTTATTAAATATATAATATCAATATGTTTACTAAATCATTCCATTCCGTTCTATATGTTTTTTCTTTATGACCATAATGTTTAATAACTAAACATGTATTAAATGAACACCCGATGGGTACGCACTCCACTAGGAATTATAGAAGAACTTTTTAGTTTTTGCTCTATAACAATTTTATTTTGCAAAAAATTAAAAAGGCACTTATCAAGTTTTCAAGAAGAATATCTCCTGAATATAAATATATTTTTTTATGTGTTTTATCTATAGCAATTTTATTTTGCAAAAACTTAAAAAGGCACTTATCAAGTTTTCAAGAAAAAATATCTCCTGACATTGGTCCTTTTTAACTTTGAATACAGTCACCCAAATGTCCCTCTTTATTACATATAAACCATTAGGAAAACGGTATTTTTCCGTTAATTTTTACATGTTCTTCAGTAAATATCTTTTTTTTTAAGATAAAAATTTAAAAGTACACTTACGGTATAATGTAGAAAATTCATTTATCTTTAATTTGACATATATTTTATTAAAATAAAGTAATAAAATGTTGGTCCTTTAACATTTTCTACAAGTACTACTAACTTTTCAGCGTAAATATAGGTTTCCGTGATTGCTAGCGAAAGCTCCCGATGATTACCGAGCATTATCGGAATATTTATACTGGGACATATGTTAATTGTTTAGTCGTCTGTGTATTGTGTCTAATTGGACACAGTCTATATTTTTCAACACGATTAAGAAAAATTACCGATAATGTAGATATTACATCTGCGCCACAGGTCAGCTTTCTCGATTCTGACGATTTACATTTCCTGATAGATTAATTCAGAAACAAATATGTCTTTGATTAATTATGTCATTTATGAGTGTCGATTGTTAATAATAAAAATGGCAATTTTAATTATTTTCAATTTTTAACAATTAGTTAAATGGAACTCGGATATTTACCTAATTTAACAAGAAACAGAAGAAGGAACCAGAAACAGGATTGCAATTAATGGAATGTTAAGATGATCCGGACAGTTCTCGGAAATGCCCATATAAATTAAGCTAACTCAAATGAAAAGAACTAGGAGTATCTATCACAACTGATCCAGTGCACGTACAAAATGACTTGCAATAATTAATTCAAAATAGTCTTTCCCCGCACCCAATAAAGAAGGCTGTATAGGAACTTAACTAAATATACTTCATAATAAAACATATATAAGTATGTATGTGCTTATTTATTTTTTATTTATATTAGTCTCATTTTTCCGAATTATTTTCAGATTTTGCGATAACGGGACGTTAACACATTTTTACATATATTTACGCATTTACCCGCATCCTCCAGATACGGCATGTGCAAACCGTCTTTTTATTGATGCATGTGCAGCAGACGACTTTTGAAAACATTGCGGACAAAGGAGGAATTAGTCTTATTTTGCGCTATGTATTCTGTTGCCGCACTGTTTTCAAATCTGTTTGATTATCATACTATAAGTTATAGAAATTTAATAGTTACATTCGCATATGTGTTGCAGAGTTATTGTATATTTGAAAAGGTTAATTAATAAACAGCACTTAAATTATTGAAGTTGATGCTATTTTACATAATCATAAATTACATTTTTGTTGACTACGAAGTTGTGAATGTTCTTCAATTATAAAAAGTCTCCAAAACAAAGCTATGGTTACCACATCTCCAGCCCGGCTTTCATCGTTATTGATTATAGACAGTTGTGCAATTGAAGTTATTATACCATTTATAATACACCGAAGATTCAGAAAGATAGAATCGAGTATTCAGTTTAGTCAGGGACTACTAGTATTAGAAGTCCCAGGTTTAGTTGATCTCAAACAAGAAATAGCTTTAAAAAAGATAAACGGCGATCGATATGAGAAAACACTAAGAAATGGAACATACGCATATTATTTGATATTTTGTCTTACTTATTAGAATGACAGAAAACAATAACTTTAAATATGCAATATATGGTTTATAAATGTTTTAGTTTCATATATATACTTGGGTTTTGATATGAATGAGAGAGAAGAAAAAAGCTTGCCTCTGCCGCGAAGCGAACCATAGACCATTCACTTGACAATCCAAGTCAACATCCATTACACTAGCGCGACCTGACATTATTCCATTCAGGGCCGAGAATTCATCACCCCAAGAGGTGTATTATGTAACACAGTATAAGTTTCAATTGACGATAAATAACTGAAAACTTATCATGTTTTGTATCGACCGCCTAAGTACTATGGTAGTTAAACGACCACCCCCGTAGTGTAGAAATTCAGCGGCCGCCTAGGTGGAGTAGTGGTTTAGCGACAGCCTCGATGGTGTACACGTTTAGCGACAGCCTCTTTGGTGAAGTAGTTTAGCGACAGCCTCTTTGGTGAAGTAGTTTAGCGACAGCCTCGATGGTGTACACGTTTAGCGACAGCCTCGATGGTGTACACGTTCAGCGACAGCCTCTTTGGTGAAGTAGTTTAGCGACAGCCTCTTTGGTGAAGTAGTTTAGCGACAGCCTCGATGGTGTACACGTTTAGCGACAGCCTCTTTGGTGTAGTAGTTGAGCGACAGCCTCTTTGGTGAAGTAGTTTAGCGACAGCCTCGATGGTGTACACGTTTAGCGACAGCCTCTTTGGTGAAGTAGTTTAGCGACAGCCTCTTTGGTGAAGTAGTTTAGCGACAGCCTCGATGGTGTAGTAGTTAAGCGACAGCCTCTTTGGTGTAGTAGTTGAGCGACAGCCTCTTTGGTGAAGTAGTTTAGCGACAGCCTCGATGGTGTACACGTTTAGCGACAGCCTCTTTGGTGAAGTAGTTTAGCGACAGCCTCGATGGTGTAGTAGTTTAGCGACAGCCTCGATGGTGTAGTAGTTAAGCGACCGCATAGGTGATGTTATTTAGCGATTTGCTAGTGGTGCAGTTTCTTTATCGATCGCCTAAATGGTGTGATAGTTTAGCGACCGTGTAATTAAGCGACCTCCTCGATGGTGTAGTAGATAAGCGACCACCCGCTGGTGTAATAGTTTAGCGATTACCTCGGTGTTGTAAAAAGTAAGCGTCCACCTCACTCACCACTGGAGGTCACGGGTTCGATCCCCGGTCCGGTCATACCAAGATCCTGTAATGGGTAAAATACCAGTAGTACCGGTATAATTGATCCTGACATCAGCGAGTATGTATCAGTCATAATTCCATCATGGCAACCCTGAGTGTAAAGGAGGGAAGACATTTTAAAAACTCTTCGGACTTGTGCTTCCTCTCTAAAAGCGGACGGACGCTCTAACCAATGCAGCACGTTTTTGGTTTAAGCAGTTTTTAGTTTCCGCGCAGACTGATCCGGGCCGACACATTCCGTCTCAGGGGGATAGATGTATAGGGTAATGATTCCTGAAACAGAAAATGCACAGGAGGCGAAACGTGTCCATCCGGGTAAGCCAACGCGGGATGCTTAGGCTGATCCGGGTCGATACTTTACGCAGAGTCCACAATGTTGGTTGTTTTTCTCGTGGGACGGCTCGATTATGTTCCTAAATTGTGAAGTAATGCCACACTTACCTTCGTGGTTCATGGTATAATACCGCACCTTGTAAACTCTTTCAGCCGAGCTTTCTTTCCGACGATTGACAACAGTCAATGCGACATGCGTCATTTGTCTTCCACCAATGGGCTAATGTCTATGTGGAAAAGCAGCCAGTTGCTTGGGAAGATTGTTGTGTGGAGTACTGGTGTGAGAAAACCAGGAAACAGATGAGTAGGTGAACTGGCCGCCGGGATATGACTGAGAAATTGTTAAAAACGGCGTTAAACCCCAATCAATCAATGATATAAAACGGCAGTATTTCAACAAACGTAACACAAACTAGTTTGATAGTTGTATGAATTGAATGACCTATTTATCCTGAGACAGCCCTTTTAAAGGAGACGTGAAACCGATTCAACAAAGACAACGAAACTTAATAACTAAGAAGTTCTTATTTCATAGGAACTGATGCTTCAGTCGCGACCAAAATATTTCCCTCCACGACGGGTGTTATAGACGATTGAAGTTATTATTATGCTTGTTTCTATTTTTAGAAAATCACGTCAATACGTTAGCAGAATGAGGTTACCGGAAATCCTGTGTGTCTTGATTATATGCTTTGGCTTGTCCCATGCAGTTGTCAGTAAGTTCTACCACTCAACACTACTAATCCTGTCCCCCATGCAATGAATATACACCAAACGACCCAATTCGGAATACCTCGGTGATGAATGCTTCACCAATGATGAAAGATTACGGAATTACCCGAATAGTTCCGAATGCAAACGACCCGAAACATCGTTTCGGCCTTACAGAGGGCTTGGCGTGATTGTTGTAACTAAAAACCTATTTCGAAAACCCTGATTTAGGGGCAATTTTCACCCCTTTGTAAACAATGCAAATTTAGGTGCCATTGCTCAGAACGAGCAATGGTACCTAAATTTCCATTGTTTACCATGAAAAAAGATTTAACGCTTATAAAAACTTTATGGCGAGGTGATTAACCTTGGTAGTAAAAAATACAAATTTTAGTTACAACCGTTTCTCGCCAGGCCCTCGATACTATGAAATAAAACCTGTATATAAATGAAAGTGTAATAACTTAACCCTACACTGCCGAATTTCATAAATTGATAAGTTGATTCTTCGATGTTAAAAATAAATGAACCACTCAATTTTTCGTCCAACGAGAATTTGGTACAATTTAATGTCTAAGTGTCAAACAGTGAAGATTTCAGGAGAGACAGCTCGTGACGTTATAATACTAAAAGAGTATCTCTATATTGTCCATACGCTATGATCAAAATGATCGTAATGGTAAATTGTGGAATCCCTCCCGTGTTACTATAAATATCCCCTCTATACGGTCCATATAGTATAATAATAATGAACCTATCTGTCTTTTTTAATTTTAATACAATAGGGAGTCTATTTATAGTAGCACGGTCTTGTTTGGATTCCCCCGAGGTTTCTCATACGATAACATTACGGTCGTTATTTGTTATAGCATATGGACCATATAAAGACTATTTGTAGTAGTTTAACCAATCTCATTAAAATCATCTCCTATTAACGCTACGTATAGGATCTGAGGACAACCGATAGAGGGTCACGTTCAGACGACCTTTCTGCCAGCCAATCAGAACCTTGCTTTCACGTTTTTGAAAGTGAAAGTAAATGTCTATATTTACCAAGAAAAATCTATATTTAGCATGGGATCCCAATTTTCGGATAGTGATTTAAACGTGTGTATAGTTCTTATGAAGACCGAATCATGGCTACAAATGCGGAAATGAGGCAAAACACCGATACAGTCTTTCCCTGACCATACAGCATCGCAAAGTGCTCTTTGCTCTGGTTTTAAATGGTCTATTTCAAATTTGCTCAACTTCGTCAATTGACACCATTTTGAAGGTTAAGCCAAACGGTGAATTTTCTCAAAAGAAAACCCGGACGCCTGTGATACATCTTTGCTTACACCGCATCGATTTTAACGTGTAAGAAAGGAAGCTCTGGATGCTTTAGAACACACTACACCAAATACATTCCTTCTTTGTTCTCATGTGAATCAACACGTTTCAACCCGCGATTGTCACATTTTTTAAGCGTTTCTCAGGAGGAACAACCTATTTTATTGAAACGACATTCCCCTAAGCTTTAACATAATCCAATGACAATGGGGAGTCATGCATTATGCAGAACATAACACTGGTTTTTCACATAGTCTACTTTCACTTTCAAACAAGGTCAAAATACTAAAAATAATCAAATAAATCATTTCCAGTGCATCCTATACAATGTCAATGAACTTAAACTCAATGTCATATATTCAAGGCATTCTGGTGATGATAATTATACACTCATTTCTACGCAAACAAAGCTCTTTTTATGGACTATTTAGCCGCGGATGTATTTGGCGTAATTTGACCTTTTAATATCGGATTTTACCCTCTCTCTTTTTCCAGACGTGTCCGTGACGTTATGCGCCATAAATGAAGCCAAGTGGACGGTGACTGGTGGGGAACTGGGAGGAAGAACGTACATCGAGACGACAACCAATACGAGCTGTTTATTTAACATCACAAACACCGCCACGGAGAACTTTGAAATAAACTTTCTGTCCTGTGGAGCTACACCCGTCAGTTTACTAGCTGGGGTAAGGATTAGAAAAAAATAAAAGTCTGCACATTAATTAAACTTTTTTTCTTCAAGACACCGAGGGCTTGGCGTGAAACGGTTGTAACTAAAAACCTATTTTGAAAACCCTGGTTTAGAGGCAATTTTGACCCCTTTGTAAACAATGCAAATTTATGTGCCATTGCTCAGAACGAGCAATGGCACCTAATTAACGCTTATAAAGACTTTATGGCGAGGTGATTAACCTTGGTAAAAAAGAATACCAATTTTAGTTACAACCCTTTCACGCCAAGCTCTCGATATGAGCCCTTCCGCGATAAAACCAACATTGTAGACTCTGCTTAAATCGACTGAAATCCAGATGGCACGAAAACAAAAAAATCAAGTTATCCAAGTAAAACCGGGGTAGAAAATGTTTCGTTTTTTATCAATAGAGTGAACTTGAGTCGTTTTCAATTGTCCCGACGAAGGGGTTTCCTATTTAAAAATACTTACCCCGTTACTGACAGGGTAGAATTTGCGATGGAAAAAGTATCGAAAACAAGAAAATCTCACCGATTATAGGGGTATATATAATATGTCAGTTATCATATTTTAATGCCCCAAATACAAAAATAACACTTACTTTCCGAAAAATTGGATTTTTTTTTTTTCGACAGTTGGGTATCTGTAGTTCAGTCGCATATGCATGTCGAGCAAGGCTAATCCGGACAAACCCTTTTCGCCTCTTGTGGATTTTTTTCTGACTCGTTACTCCATACCTCTATTCCCCCATAAGACGGAAAGTGTCGGTCCGGATTAGCATGCACGGGACTGCGCAGTCCATAATGTTGGTTTTCTCGTGGAACGGCTGATATATAATATGCATGTTATAACAACAAGTTCACATTATAATGAAACAGTATGTCTTAAAGGGACTGAACACCATAATGGTCCAAAATCGTCATATTTTATACTTATTCTAATTAATCCACAATACGTCGATATATATGTAACGGAATGTTGTAGAAGGTCTTACAAGTCTTTTTTTTCATTATTTCATAGGAAATAAGCAGTTAAAAAAACGTCCGTTCCGTGTATTCCCGTTTAAAAATACCGTGGAATTTCCTCTTGCTCATTTGAATTTGTTGATTCAATTCGGCATTCTCTAACACTATCGACTCATTACATTCATGTATGCGTGAGTGTAAGGAACGACAACTCTGCGAAGGAGATTGTCAATTCGGTTGTAGTGATCACGTGATAAATATACAGCGATATTTTTAGATTTACTGGGTTACTAACCCAGTAGATTTTACAATGCAAAATAACGAACAATCTCCGCAATATTAATAGTGTGCATATATTGTAGTACATCAGTCAGCAAATCTCAATGCCTTACATGCAAAAACACCAAGGTAATAGCAATGTTTAACAATTTTCTTTTTTTTTTTCGCTTTTTTCTCATATGGGATTCAGTCCCTTAAATATGAAACATTAGTTTCATGCAGTTGAGATAATCTGTTTAATAGGTCACAACACACTAAATAAATTCCTTCTTTGTTTTCATGCCCTCAATTGTAAGACTTTCTAAGCGTTTCTCATGTATAACACACTTTACCATTGAAAAGAGTTCACCTCTAAGCTTTCAAACAATTCAAAGAAAATGGAGAGGGGGGCATGTATTATGTAAGAAATAATTCAGCAGGCGAAATTGATTCCCGTCATTTTTGACGAAACCGGGCCAGGACAAAAGCGGTTTTTTTTTCTTCACATTCTCTACTTTTACTTTCAAAAAAGTTCAAACTACTTAAATGATCAAATCAATCATTTCCAATGTATCCTATTCACATTTAAAATGAATTCAAACTCAATGTCATATATTCAATACATTCTGGTGATGGTATACACTCATTTCTAATCAAACAAAGCCTTTTTTATGGACTATTTTCACACGTCTTTTTTTCTCTCTATATATTTTTTGTTTTCTCTTATGCTTGATTTATTTCTTGTATTGTTCTAATCATAACGTCATTGTCACAGGTGCCAGTCTCGTTTAAAATCTAAAAATAGCATTTGACTCTACATTGACGAGGCATTTTTCCTATTTTACGGCCCGGGACATCACTGAGGTGACATTTGGTTTTTAATTATTCGACATATTTTGCTGTATTAATTTATGACAAAGCGCCTTATACAGCATTTCAAATGCGTACAAGAGAGAAAAATAAATTTTCTTTCGAAAAAGGCGTAGTTTTGTGTTTTTATTAAAATATCTTTTACAGTTGTGCCCGATTTTCATGTAAAGATTCAGCCGGAGATAAAGATTTTCAGCGCGCAACTCCTGATTACAGATTACTTACCGTGTTTTATATAATAGCAGTGCATTAAAATTATATGACACTAAAATCATCTGATTTACAAGTTTTTACTCGGACCTCACGTCACCTCAGTGATGTCCCCGAGCAGTAGTTTTACATTAAAAACTATATCTCGCTTATAATTCCATCAACTCTTATACAATTTGGTACATAACTTGCTTTGACTGTAACATCTTTAAAAATAATAATTCCACGCGAATATCTAAGGTAAATTACAGCCATTGCAATCAGAAAATTGGCCGTTGTAAAGGAAATGTACCTTGTCAATATATAGTCAAATGCTATTTTTAGATTTTAAACGAGACTGGCACCTGTGGCCATTGGTGCATCCGATCTCGATGTAATATATATAATAACAGAACTGTGATTCATGAATTACAGTCCAACCAGTGTTTAAAGACCACCCATGAGAAGAAAATAACCTGGTCTTTGTTTACAGGTTGTCTTTAATTACAGGGCCATTACAGTGCCATTAATTCAAAATTGAGATATCAAGCAACTGATAGTGTGGTTGCTTTAGACAGATAATCGCTATTCTAAGGTGGTCTTAAGCACAGGTTTTACTATATTACGCAGTTTTTTACGCCGCAAAAGAAAGGTGGTCTTTAGCACAGGTTTTCACTCTATTACGCGGTGTTTTTCGCCGCAAAAGAAAGGTGATCTTTAGCACAGGTTTTACTCTTTTACGCCGCAAAAGAGAGGTGGTCTTTAGCACATGTTTCACTCTATTACGCGGTGTTTTACGCCGCAAAAGAAAGGTGGTCTTTAGCACAGGATTTCACTCTATTACGCGGTGTTTTTCGCCGCAAAAGAAAGGTGGTCTTTAGCACAGGTTTTACTCTTTTACGCCGCAAAAGAAAGGTGGTCTTTAGCACATGTTTCACTCTATTACGCGGTGTTTTACGCTGCAAAAGAAAGGTGGTCTTTAGCACAGGTTTTACTCTATTACGCAGTTTTTTACGCCGCAATAGAAAGGTGGTCTTTAGCACAGGTTTTACTCTATTACGCGGTGTTTTACGCCGCAAAAGAAAGGTGGTCTTTAGCACAGGATTTCACTCTATTACGCGGTGTTTTACGCTACAAAAGAAAGGTGGTGTTTAGCACAGGTTTTACTCTATTACGCAGCATCGAACATTAATATTGAATTGTATTTTTTTGTTGTTACAGACAGTGCAGGAATTCATCATTGTAGTTCAGGGAGATTCATTTTTCAACGCTGCCACGGATACCAGGTCTAGCGTACGGTGCGAATTTAATGAGGGAACCACCGCTATACAGATCGACTTTGTTGGTCAGTAAGTATTTCAATATGGGTACCAGGTATGTACAGTTTTTATTTGTTGTTCAGTAAGAATTTACAACCGATAACCAGTTCTATGCAGACCATATTTGTTGTTCCGTAATTTTCATTTCTGTGCAAGCCATATATTTGTCCAATACAACGAAACCAGCAATGTAGAGGTCACCTGTTTTGGTCAGTAAGTATTTCAATATGGGTACAAACTATGCACTGTTCTTATTTGTTGTTCAGTAAGAATTAACAACCAATAACCAGTTCTATGCAGACCATAATTGTTGTTCCGTAATTTTCATTTCTGTGCAAACTATGTTTTAATACAATATTAAGAAACCGGCTCTGCACAGGTCGTCTTTGTTGATCAGAAAGTAATTCAATATGGGTACAAACTATGCACTGTTCTTATTTAAGAATTAACAACCAATAACCAGTTCTATGCAGACCATAATTGTTGTTCCGTAATTTTCATTTCTGTGCAAACTATGTTTTAATACAATATTAAGAAACCGGCTCTGCACAGGTCGTCTTTGTTGATCAGAAAGTAATTCAATATGGGAACAAACTATGCACTGTTCTTATTTGTTGTTCAGTAAGAATTAACAACCAATAACCAGTTCTATGCAGACCATAATTGTTGTTCCGTAATTTTCATTTCTGTGCAAACTATGTTTTAATACAATATTAAGAAACCGGCTCTGCACAGGTCGTCTTTGTTGATCAGAAAGTAATTCAATATGGGTACAAACTATGCACTGTTCTTATTTGTTGTTCAGTAAGAATTAACAACCAATAACCAGTTCTATGCAGACCATAATTGTTGTTCCGTAATTTTCATTTCTGTGCAAACTATGTTTTAATACAATATTAAGAAACCGGCTCTGCACAGGTCGTCTTTGTTGATCAGAAATTAATTCAATATGGGTACAAACTATGCACTGTTCTTATTTGTTGTTCAGTAAGAATTAACAACCAATAACCAGTTCTATGCAGACCATAATTGTTGTTCCGTAATTTTCATTTCTGTGCAAACTATGTTTTAATACAATATTAAGAAACCAGCTCTGCACAGGTCGTCTTTGTTGGTCAGAAAGTAATTCAATATGGGTACAAAATATGCACTGTTCTTATTTGTTGTTCAGTAAGAATTAACAACCAATAACCAGTTTTATGCAGACCATAATTGTTGTTCCGTAATTTTCATTTCTGTGCAAACTATGTTTTAATACAATATTAAGAAACCGGCTCTGCACAGGTCGTCTTTGTTGATCAGAAAGTAATTCAATATGGGTACAAACTATGCACTGTTCTTATTTGTTGTTCAGTAAGAATTAACAACCAATAACCAGTTCTATGCAGACCATAATTGTTGTTCCGTAATTTTCATTTCTGTGCAAACTATGTTTTAATACAATATTAAGAAACCAGCTCTGCACAGGTCGTCTTTGTTGGTCAGAAAGTAATTCAATATGGGTACAAACTATGCACTGTTCTTATTTGTTGTTCAGAACTAATTTACAAACGGCGACAAGCTCTCTTCAGACTATATTTATTATTCCGCAAATTTCATTTCTGTGCAAACCATATTTTTGAGATAAAAAAATATAAAAGGTATTGAATAAATGCCCCCAACTGCTGCAGCTCAAGAGTTACATTGACTCAACTCATTCAGACCCATGTATGCGGCATCCTACGGTTCAAGCAAGGCTAAGCCTGCGGCTGTCATTCTTATTGAGAATAACCAACACAATGGCCTCTGCGTAATGTATAGACCCAGATCAGGCCGCGCAGGCTAATCCGGGCCGATATATTCCCTCTCGGGGGGGGGGGGGATAGAGTTATATAGTAATGATTCCTGAAACAGAAAATCCACAGGAGTCGAACATTAGCTGTCCGTGTTAGCCTGCGCAGTATGCTTAGGCTGATCCGGGTCGATACTTTACGCGGAGTCCACAATATTGGTTTTCTCGCGGGACGGCACATATTGTAAGTTTTTGGAAAATACCGTATATGTAGAGAAGGAGTTAACATTTTCTATTGTTGCGAAAGAAGCTTGAAGCTTTAATAAAATCACGCTTCCTGGAATCTCAACTAGTACTCGCGCCATTTGTGCGGATAAATCCCAAAAAGCAGAACCCGCTAATCACGGGATTCAAGCCCGGAACCTTTAGTACGAGAGGCCCAAGCTTTACCACTGCACCACTGTCGTGCGTGGACGTACACGTATCACGTGACTCATGTTGATTTCATTTCTATATTTAGATCCAACAATCCTTCGGGAAACCCCGATAAAAACATCACGGCAATTATAGATCCAAAGCCAGTTTTAGCCCTGTACACGATCGAGGGCGGAAACGAGACGTTAGTTGGTCCGTCTACCGTATTGGCGCTGGGTACCAACGTTACGGCGAGGATAACAATAGACAAGAACACAAGTCAGTAAAAAACTCTAACCAAAACGTGTAACTTTATCTAAATCAGTCTGTCTTCGAAAAGCTATCACGAGACCTGACTTACTGTATGTGTATTCCTACATGTCCTTACTGTATGTGTATATTCCTATATGTCCTTACTGTATGTGTATATTCCTATATGTCATTACTGTATGTTTTTGTTCCTACCTGTCCTTACTGTATGTGTAAATTCCTACCTGTCCTTACTGTTTGCGTATGTTCCTATATGTCATTTACTGTATGTGTATATTTCTACCTGTCCTTACTGTATGTGTATGTTCCTATCTGTCATTACTGTATGTGTATATTTCTACATGTCCTTACTGTATGTGTATGTTCCTACCTGTCCTTACTGTATGTGTATGTTCCTATATGTCATTACTGTATGTGTATATTTCTACCTGTCCTGTATGTGTATGTTCCTACCTGTCCTCACTGTATGTGTATGTTCCTACCTGTCCTTGCTGTATATGTATGTTCCTACCTGTCCTTGCTGTATGTGTATGTTCCTAGCTGTCCTTACCGTATGTGTATGTTCTTAGCTTTCCTTACTGTATGTGTATGTTCCTACCTGTCTTTACTGTATGTGTATGTTCCTAGCTTTCCTTACTGTATGTGTATGTTCCTACCTGTCCTTACTGTATGTGTATATTCCAACCTGTCCTTACTGTTTGTGCATGTTCCTATATGTCATTACTGTATGTGTATATTCCTACCTGTCCTTACTGTATGTGTATTTTCCTACCTGTCCTTACTGTATGTGTATGTTCCTACCTGTCCTCACTGTATGTGTATGTTCCAAGCTGTCCTTACTGTATGTGTATGTTCCTACCTGTCCTTACTGTATGTGTATGTTCCTAGCTGTCCTTACCGTATGTGTATGTTCCTAGCTGTCCTTACTGCATGTGTATGTTCCTACCTGTCGTTACTGTATGTGTATATTTCTACCTGTCCTTACTGTATGTGTATGTTCCTACCTGTCCTTACTGTTTGTGTATATTCCTACCTGTCCTTACTGTATGTGTATGTTCCTACCTGTCCTTACTGTATGTGTATGGGCCTAGCTGTCCTTACTGTATGTGTATGGGCCTAGCTGTCCTTACTGTATGTGTATGTTCCTACCTGTCCTTACTGTATGTGTATGTTCCTACCTGTCCTTACTGTATGTGTATGTTCCTACCTGTCCTTACTGTATGTGTATGTTCCTACCTGTCCTTACTGTATATTATGTTCCTACCTGTCCTTACTGTATGTGTATGTTCCTACCTGTCCTTACTGTATGTGTATGGGCCTAGCTGTCCTTACCGTATGTGTATGTTCCTAGCTGTCCTTACTGTATGTGTATGTTCCTACCTGTCCTTACTGTATGTGTATATTCCAACCTGTCCTTACTGTATGTGTATGGGCCTAGCTGTCCTTACCGTATGTGTATGTTCCTAGCTGTCCTTACCGTATGTGTATGTTCTTAGCTTTCCTTACTGTATGTGTATATTCCTACCTGTCCTTACTATATGTGTATGTTCCTACCTGTCCTTACTATATGTGTATGGGCCTAGCTGTCCTTACCGTATGTGTATGGGCCTAGCTGTCCTTACTGTATGTGTATGTTCCTACCTGTCCTTACTGTATGTGTATATTCCAACCTGTCCTTACTGTATGTGTATGTTCCTACCTGTCCTTACTATATGTGTATGTTCCTAGCTGTCCTTACTGTATGTGTATGGGCCTAGCTGTCCTTACCGTATGTGTATGTTCCTAGCTGTCCTTACTGTATGTGTATGTTCCTACCTGTCCTTACTGTATGTGTATATTCCAACCTGTCCTTACTGTATGTGTATGTTCCTACCTGTCCTTACTATATGTGTATGTTCCTAGCTGTCCTTACTGTATGTGTATGGGCCTAGCTGTCCTTACCGTATGTGTATGTTCCTAGCTGTCCTTACTGTATGTGTATGTTCCTATATGTCCTTACTGTATGTGTATGTTCCTACCTGTCCTTACTGTATGTGTATGTTCCTACCTGTCCTTACTGTATGTGTATGTTCCTACCTGTCCTTACTGTATGTGTATGTTCCTACCTGTCCTTACTGTATGTGTATGTTCATACCTGTCCTTACTGTATATTATGTTCCTACCTGTCCTTACTGTATGTGTATGTTCCTACCTGTCCTTACTGTATGTGTATGTTCCTATCTGTCCTTACTGTATGTGTATGTTCCTACCTGTCCTTACTGTATGTGTATGTTCCTACCTGTCCTTACTGTATGTGTATGTTCCTACCTGTCCTTACTGTTTGTGTATATTCCTACCTGTCCTTACTGTATATTATGTTCCTACCTGTCCTTACTGTATGTGTATGTTCCTAGCTGTACTACTGTATGTGTATGTTCCTAGCTGTCCTTACTGTATGTGTATGTTCCTTACTTCAGCATTTGACGCGACTTTGTATTCTTTCTTCTTGTATCAATATGATGTTGTTGTTGTTGTTTTTATTATTTATCTATTTTGCTTCTTGAATTTCGCATTCTTTTGTGATTTATTACCGCATAGACTGGTCTTTTCCCACATTACAATAGGTATATCTGATGTTTTGATTACCTCATATTACATTGTTGAAATGTACCGATTGTAACAAATGCACTCTGAAAGCTTTGTACAAGGTAAAGCATGTTTCTGTTTAATTTCAGCGCACTATACCTTACACGTTATTGCGCGTTGCGATCACGCACCGTGCTATATGTGGTTACTTTGTAATGTTTACGATAGTTCACAATGAAAGGAGAAGTTATTATTTCTATAAGCTGAATGTAAATGCCTTGGTCAAAATACAGTTACAATTGATTGTGAAGAGTCTCAATTATAGTTCATTTAAAATGATTTATATATTTCTAATATTTTAAGTATTTGTTTAATTAAGTCAAGTAAATTCGATTATAGTATGCGCTTTATGCAACTTTCCAATCTATTTATAAATACGTTAATCGTGTAATGAGTACTACATTAATTAATTAAATCGACAACAGACGAGTTTGGAAACATCTATGCATAAAGATCTATATTGAAATTTATATAAATTATAGTATGATAATCACATAGAAATGAAATCATTGCCGGAAAAGAAAAAAAAAATGCTCATCATGAGACATTTCACATTTTGCCAAAATGTTTTAAATAGACGTTTACTGCACATGTGGCAATATGCATCCGTGTATGGAATAATATTTCGTCTAAAGACTGTTTCGCTTCACCGCGCAATCTTTCATTGCTGCATTTTGTAGCAACATTTGTACTTATAAGCGTTGATATGCTTCTATTTAATTTCAACGTACTATAATTTACGCGTCATCAGCGTTGATATGTTTCTATCTAATCTCAGCGGACTATAATGTACACGTCATCAGCGTTGATATGTTTCTTTTTAATTTCAGCGGACTATGATTTACACGTCATCATCGTTTATATGTTTCTATTTAATTTCAGCGGACTATACTTTACACGTTATCAGCTTTGATATGTTTCTATTTAATTTCAGCGGACTATAATTTACAGATTATCTTCGGTGAGATATCCAGTAAGATCGTTGGTGAGAGCGCCATTCTAAGTTCACTAGTACTTCTCAACGGCACCACATTGTGAGTATGGTGTTATATATTTCTATATCACATAACTTGCACTCCAGGAGTGACATAAAGACAACCTTTGTAAAACAATCCCCTGTCTTTAGCAACCAACCATCCTTTATAATTTCCAAATTACTCCTTTTTTGGCATCCTCGGTACCCAGGCTATTCATACAATATATCGAGGGCTTGGCGTGAAACGGTTGTAACTAAAATCGGTATTTTTTTATCAAGTCTTTATGAGCGTTAAATCTTTTTTCTTGGTAAACAATGGAAATTTAGGTGCCATTGCTCATTCTGAGCAATGGCACCTAAATTTGCATTGTTTACAAAGGGGTCAAAATTGCCCCTAAACCAGGGTTTTCAAAATAGGTTTTAAGTTACAACCGTTTCACGCCAAGCCCTCGGTATGGTGTTATATATTTCTATAAATGCATACAGATATACAGTCGTTCCAACAGTACTTTAAGTGCTTTGATTTAATGGATTTGCAAGCTTTTCCTTTGAAAAATTCAAGATATTAATATTAAATTGAGCAGCCATCAGTTTAGAGTCTGGTCAGAGACTGGTCAGAGACTGGTCAGAGACTGATCAGAGACTGGTCAGAGACTGGTCAGAGACTGGTCTGAAGGAGCGAACTTGACTGTTTCCTTAGTATACGTAGACAGGGAATTGCTTTGCTAATGTGGTCTTTAGCACCGGTTTGACTGTAAACAGTTTCACTAAAACAGATATACACATATATATATATAGCCTGTAACCTGAATATAACACATCCAATGCAGACAATCAAGGACATTAAAGCTTTCAAATTAACAATCAGGATTTCCTTATACGAATTATGGATATGTAAATATGTAATGGTTTTATGAAGGTTAATTCATAGATCAAATATTCAAATTAGATGCAATATTTTAGCCAATCACAAAAGTCGAAATGCTGCATCACATAAACAAGCCATATGATGCGTGAGAACCGGGTAGTTTTTAACGATAAATTGTTAGTTTCGTTTGGGTGACATGACTATGGGAGTGGCTTGAAATACAACCTCGGATCTATGCATAATTAACTATTCCCCCTTTCAGTTGTGCCCTCCATAGTGTGTTTCTTTCCTTTGAGTACAAGTTTACGTCAGAGGGTGTTCGTTATGCCGAGACGCAGCTCCAAGTCTTTTTACCAACCGCGACTTCCGCTAATCTGCAAACCACCAATCTTCAGTTAACACTGTTATTCCGGGTTGCTCTTTGTCTAAAATCAGGTGGGTGTGTCCAGGTATGTAAATTGTTACTATTTATAGAAGCTAATTTTCATTTTAAGCCTGTCGATTTAAATATTGTCGAACGTCGAAAAAGGATTTGTTTTATTGGGGGTTTTACGCCGTTTTCAACATTATTTCAGTTATATCACGGCGACAATTCACTTATTCATGATCCCTGGGTAAACAAACCAATACTACGCTAGAAAATGTGCCTTGCCCAAAGGCACTCCTCCATGACCATAGTGCTGCGACTGGGGATCGAACCCTCGAAATAGGAGTTGCCGGACATGACTTTGAACTCACAACCCCTGGATTGAGAGCCCGCGTCGCTACCAACTGAGCTACCGGGGCTCGACTCCTGGTTTGATAGCCCTGTCATCTGGACTCGACTTCTCGGTCGGGTCTTCTCTTTGTCTTTTGCCGAGCTCCGGGAGCTCAGTCGGTAGCGACGCGGGCTGTCAATCCAGGTGTTGTGAGTTCGAATCCCTGCTCGGCCAACTTTCTTTCCGAAGTTTGACAAAAGTCATTGCGACATGCGTCATTCGTCTTCCAGCAATGGGCTAAGTCTATGTGGAAAAGCAGCCAGTTGCTTGGGAAGATTGTTGTGTGGAGTACTGGTGTGCGTAATCCAGGAAACATATGAGTAGGTGAACTGGCCGCCATGATATGACTGAGAAATTGTTAAAAACGGCGTCAAACCCCAATCAATCAATTGAGTCGAATAGTTATTTCTACATATGGTTGACAGTTGGCACATTCCTACCTCTACGCCTCGATAGAGCGTGCGGACTTTTGATTCCCGTTCATTTTATACAAAATACTTAAAGACTTTACCTCATACACCAAATCTGACGACTTTAGAAACATAGTGACAAATACATGAACAATCTAAATAAAATATGGCTTAATTGTGGCCAAAGGTGAAATTGTGCATCATTTGACTGAAATGTTTTCAAAGTTGTTTGTTCCAGACTTGAGCCTTCCCGTGAGAAAACCAACATTATGGCCTCTGTGTAATGTATCGACCCAGATCAGCCTGAGACTGATCCGGGCCGACACATTCCCTCTCAGGGGGATAGAGATATAGAGTAATGATTCCTGAAACAGAAAATCCACATGAGACGAAAATAGTCTGTCCGGAATAGCCTGCGCGGCCTGCTTAGGCTGTTCCGCCTCAAGACATTACGCAGAGTCAATAATGTTGGTTATCTCGCGGGATGGCCCATATGCCATAAACCCCCCTAAGACATAGCTGTTCTCCGTGTGTAGGAAAGCTGTCCTGATAGATCAGTTACACGTCGTCGAAGACAAACTGCTACTACTGGTGATCAAAATGATGGAGCAACCTACGATTTAGAAGACGGCTACCAGATACAACTAGCTCGTGAGTACCAAACCCATTTCGCTGAAGCCTTTTCCACATGCATGCGATTTCTGACACCTCTGCAACAGACGTAATATTACAACATTGTGTCAAAGGGAGAATTTACTCCTTTTGTCAAAATGTTATTTTCAGGTTCAATGCTTTCAATTATATTCAGCAATTAAAGTCTCATTTATAAAGGTGTACCATGTTTTTTACTTGATCATACAGTGTATTCACGATAACTCAAACACACAGTGTATTTACGATAACTCGGACATACAGTGTATTTACGATAACTCGAACGTACAGGGTATTTACGATAACTCAAACATACAGTGTATTTACAATAACTAGAACATACAGTGTATTTACGATAACTCGAACATATAGTGTATTTACGATAACTCGGACATACAGTGTATTTACTATAACTCGAACATACAGTGTATTTACGAAAATTCGAACATACAGTGTATTTACGAAAACTCGAACAATACAGTCTATTTACGAAAACTCAAACATACAGTGTATTTACTATAACACAAACATACAGTGTATTTACGAAAACTCAAACATACAGTGTATTTACGAAAACTCGAACATACAGTCTATTTACGAAAACTCAAACGTACAGTGTATTTACGATAACACAAACATACAGTGTATTTACGAAAACTCGAGCGTACAGTGTATTTACGAAAACTCAAACATACAGTGTATTTACGAAAACTCAAACATACAGTGTATTTACGAAAACTCAAACATACAGTGTATTTACGAAAACTCGAGCGTACAGTGTATTTACGAAAACTCAAACATACAGTGTATTTACGAAAACTCAAAACATACAGTGTATTTACGAAAACTCGAGCGTACAGTGTATTTACGATAACTCAAACATACAGTGTATATACGATTACTCAAACATACAGTGTATTTATGATAACTCAAACATAGAGTGTATTTACGATAACTCAAACGTACAGTGGCATTACGATTACTCAAACATACAGTGTATTTACGAAAACTCAAACATACAGTGTATTTACGAAAACTCAAATATACAGTGCATTTACGAAAACTCGAGCGTACAGTGTATTTACGATAACTAGAACATACAGTGTATTTACGATAACTTAAACATACAGTGTATTTACGAAAACTCGAACATACAGTGTATTTACGATTACTCAAACATACAGTGTATTTACGATAACTCGAACATACAGTGTATTTACGATAACTCAAACATACAGTGTATTTACGATAACTCAAACATACAGTGTATTTAAGATAACACAAACATACAGTGTATTTAAGATAACACAAACATACCGTGTATTTAAGATAACACAAACATACAATGTATTCACGATAACACAAACATACAGTGTATTTACGATAACACAAACATACAGTGTATTTACGATAACTCAAACATACAGTGTATTTACGATAACTCAAACATACAGTGTATTTACTATAACTCAAACATACAGTGTATTTATGATAACTCAAACATACAGTGTATTTACGATAACTCAAACATACAGTGTATTTACGATAACTCAAACATAGAGTGTATTCACGATAACTCAAACATACAGTGTATTTACGATAACCCAAGCATACAGTGTATTTACGATAACTCAAACATACAGTGTATTCACAATAACTCAAACATACAGTATATGCACAATAACTCGAACATAGAGTGGATTCCATTTCATTGCAAAAAAAACTGTTAGAACAGTGAATGTCTCATAATTGCAAATTGTTCAATAGAGCGGATTCGAAATCATTGCAAAGGAAACGATTGTGTTATCTTTAAATGATAGTTTTTCCGAAGGGAAGAAAAGCAGTAAAATAATATATAGCAATAAAACTCGGAAATGTTATCGAAGTCCATTCTAGTGTTGAAGAAATCATTGTACGTTTCTCATTCCCCTTAATTGAGAATTGTATTCAGTCTCAACATATTGCGCAGTCAGATCGCAACCTCCCATGTTAACAATCTAGCAATTTCAGTCGCTTGTCGCAAGATGTACGTATGCACGAACGGTAAGACACAATGTCGTTGTTTGGATCAAAATAAATGCATGCGCATGCGCAGGAGGATTCCTGGAGTTCCGGTTATTGAAAATAATGTCTTCCTATAGATTTAGTTTAGTTGAAACTTATTTATTTGATATCGACGGAGAAACAAACTTTCATAATATGTTAATCACGCTCGATGTCAACTACCAGGAGCCTTAAACAAATACACACGCCATTTGCGTGGAAATTCCTCAAGGGCAGAACACGCTTACCACGGGTTTCGAGACCAGGACCTTTGGTAAAAGAGGCCGGTGCATTACCACTGCACAGCCATCTTCCTTACCTAACGATTTAGTTTATTATTTACAGCCAATGCGGACAGTCTGTCTGACCAAGATGGCTCTGATGTCGTACGGGGGACAAATGTGAGCGAGAATACCGTCTGCTTGTCGAGAACTCAGTTTTGGGGCCTTATTATGGGGTGAGATTTGTTTCGATTTAATTGGGGTTTTAAGCCATTTTCGACTAACTAATTTCATTAATATTAATGACAAAAATCACATTTATGCATGGATATTGGGAATATAAAAACCTGTCATATGCTATGAAATGTGACTCGCACAAGAAAACTCCAACATGTTCTTTGCATGTAAGGATCGTACCCAGAAAGCCAGGTTCTAAATGTCCGTTCTCCGCGGTAAATCGTATAGAGGAGAACAATTGTCTCAACAGGTTTTTTATACAAAACTGGTTTGACCAGTTTGTGTCACGTGATTGGAGGCTATTTGTGATAAGAATAGTCAGTTCTACGCAGACCACGAGACAGTTAACTTTACTTCACTTAAAGTTCAACTTTGGCAAAGAAAAGTATTATAATACATGAACAAGTATATTGCTTATAAGGGCATATCATGTGAATCAAGACTATCGCCATGATATGACTAAACTTATGTTGAATAGTCAGAGCATAGCTACGGGAACACGTTTCCTCCTCTCTTTATTGAGAGGGGATTGTTCGTGGGCGGCTCGTATTCTGTTTTAGAAATACGCAAGCATAGTCGGTTTAAGACGCTGTTGTCAGAAAACATAAGGAATTGTTCATCTTGTAATATACATGTACGGGTTTGCTACTCGGTCCCGTTAGGGCCCCTAACGATGCAGTATGCTAAGGGCGCATTTATCTGTACGCAGTCTTTCTTAAGCCGTAGTACGGTGGTGTAAGAAAGTAGTTCGTTCAGATAAATGTGAACATAGCTAACCGTCGGTCATCGCTTTGTGTGTTTTAATGGTGCATTTCGACTAGTTTGTTCTACACATGCATTTTATTGGTTTTTAATGTTATACCCCTTTTTCGAGATATTTGAGCCATTCTACGAGAAAACCAACATTGTATAAAGTATCGATTCGGATCAGCACGTCTTGCAGTCTTACCCGGATATACAATTTTCACCTCCTGTGGATGTTCTGTTTCATGAATCATTACTATAAACCTCTATCCCCCTGAGACGGAATGTGTCGACCCGAATTGACCTGTTGATCTGGGTCGATACATTACGCAGCGGCCATAATGTTCATAATGTTCGTTTTCCCCCGGAACGGCTCATATATAAATATAAATAATCCTTTTTATGACCATGATATTGCTTTAACCTGTGATGATTTTGACTACCACCATACACCAGGAGCGTAGCTTGGCAGAAAATGGTGTGTATGAAAAATGCGCAAGCTCGATTACCGATTATATCTTTTAAAGAACAATGTTCAAATTGAACAATGTTCCAACTGGTTCACGATTATAATGCATTACCAATTCAAGGAGCTGTCGAATTCTTAGATATACAACATTATTGCGCAAATTTTATAATTCATGGAAAATTACTGATTCTTTTGATTATTAACAAAACCTTTCTGATATTCAAGTCAAATAATAATTATGCGCATGTTCCATTTCTTAGTGTTTTCTCATATTTATCGCCGTTTATATTTCTTAAAGATTTATCTTGTTTAGGATACGTATGACTCGGGAAGGTACAAGGATGAGTTGTCTCCCTGTATTGTTTAGCGGGGTTGTTCGGGAAATCGTTTGAATAGTCGAATACAAATGGTGAACTCTGAAGGCAAAGTTGGAGCGTGGTCCGTTGACGTGCCCTCCCCTTTAACCGGGATAACCTATACCCGGGATACCCTACCAGCTCGATTAGCCTATACCCGGGATACCCTACCAGCTCGATTAGCCTATACCCGGGATACCATACCAGCTCGATTAGCCTATACCCGGGATACCCTACCAGCTCGATTAGCCTATACCCGGGATACCCTACCAGCTCGATTAGCCTATACCCGGGATACCATACCAGCTCGATTAGCCTATACCCGGGATACCCTACCAGCTCGATTAGCCTATACCCGGGATACCCTACCAGCTCGATTAGCCTATACCCGGGATACCCTACCAGCTCGATTAGCCTATATCCGGGATACCCTTTCAGATTGATTACCCTATACCCGGGATACCCTTTCAACTCGATTATTGAGTTTACACGCCTGATCTATCTAAAGCGCAATATAATTTTTTGCAATTAAGTTTGTACTATAGAAATGTATTTGTATTATGTGTACTTCACAGTATTCGATACTGTAAGCGTTTCTTTTTCTTTGACAAACACCAAGTTGTATCAGTCATATAGCGGGGATCAATATAATGCCATGTACATATGTATATTGCTTATAACCATTCATCCGATATCATGGTTTTAGAAACGTCTTGCTTAAAAATTAATCTTAAGAAAAAATATTTTAATTCGTGTGCACAATGATTTCGTAAATTTGAACTACGAGTTGAAGACATGTGTTGGAGATACGGATAAATGAACCATCGCCTACATTTCACAAACATGGCCCCCGAAATTAAAAACAAACAAACTGTATAAACATTTATCATGCTCAGAAATGAACTCTTAGCTCCAAATAAGACTTCTGATTGGTCAATATAGAGCATATAGTTGCTTCTGTCCAATCAAAAACCTTGAACACAAAGTCAGAGTACAGAGAAAACTTGTTTAAGTACGGACACAGGGACTTGCTCCTCTAAAAATATATATGACCTACTCTATGCATAGATATTAACGCATAGAGTAGGTCATATCTATTTTTAGAGGAGCAAAGTCCCTGTGGTACGTAGCCTGATAATCTTCTACTTTCGCTTTCAGTTTGATCGGGTTCCTCGCCTTGGCGTGTCTGGCTTCCTGTTGTCTGTGCTTCTTCTTCCTGCGGTGCAGACGGAGGAACCGCGATCAACGTGAATCGAAGAAGATGTCGGAAACCAGCAGTGTATCTACAATGTCAACACTATCGATGGACCGGAAGCTGACTGGAGAACCAGTCAACAAGCAGGCTTTCGTTTTACCGCGTTTCTTTCCCGTCCTAAACAAAGGAGGTTCAAACTAGTTGAGTTAAATCTCGTGTTTGGGTTGTTATCAAAAGAAAAATGATTGTAAATTTCCGCTTTTTTGCTACTAAAAAATATCCTGCGTATAGACATTGCTTGACCGTTTTTTGTTTTTTTGTTTTTTTCATAAATTGAACAAGATGAATTCGTTTGAAGTGTTTATTTTTGTGTTCGTGTGTGTTTGTGTGAATGTTTGTACACTACTTTATAAAGTAATTAACTCTTTCAGCGCCAAATTGTTTAAAGTAGACTCTTCCATGTTCAAAATCGGGCGACTCTATTTTTCATGTTATAAGAGTTTTGGAATATTTTGATAACTGGAAGGCAAAAGAATGCTTGATTTCAGGTGAGACAGCTCGTTACGAGCTGACTCACCTGAATCTGTATTGTTTGTAAAAAGCTATCGCCATTGGTGCTGAATAAGTTACATCAAGCTTCAATACTATCAAACTAAACTCTTTGCTCAAGAGCATGATTGTTCATTTGTAATTCCATTCTCGAAATTTAACCATCAAAAGTCTTATTTTAAGCACGGAGTCTATTTCAGAGCACAGAGAACGTGTTTGCGCCATGGCTATGTTATTGTCAGATTCGGGGCACGATCAATATGAGCCGTCCCGCGAAAGAAACAACATTATGGCATCTGCGTAATGTATCGACCCATATCAGCCTGCGCAGTCCGCACAGACTGATCCGGGCCGACACATTCCGTCTCAGGGGAATAGAGGTATGGAGTAATGATTTCTGAAACAGAAAATCCACAGGAGGCGAAAAGTGTCTATCCGGGTAAGCCTGCGCGGCATGCTTATGCTGATCCGGGTCGATACTTTACGCAGAATCCACAATGTTGGTTTTCTCGGCTCAATTATATATGTTTATTTAAGAGAGAAAATCTCAAAGATCGATTTAAGTTGTTTATTTGTATATGTATATTTAAATGGTAAAACACCAGAAGCAGTCTAAGTTTGAGGTTCTAGTATCAGTGTTACGAATGGAGATATGTCCCAAGGTTACATCCTAGCATATAAGTGTTGTGTGTGTTTCATGCTTTTACGTGCTATCGACAAGTAGAGTTTTGTTTAGTTTGTTTTTATTTGTTTTTCGATTTTATTCCACTTTCATAATGGTGTCAGAAGTAAACTGGAATGCGCCTGGAGGTGCTGTGGGAGTTGCTGAGGTTAATGCCTGGCTCCCAGAGGTTAAGAGGGGGGAGGAGTGTAGTGTCTGGATGTGGTGGCAAGACATGAATGCCCGGTTAGCTCAGTTGGTTAGAGCACCAAGCTAGTGTTATGGGGGGTCGTGGTTTCGAGCCCAACATCGGGCGGACATTTTTCCCCCTCTTATGTTACTTAAATGTTACATAATGCGGCAGACAGAAAAGACTGTATTGGGCCCACACCTTATATGTACAGTGAGATAAAATATATACAAGGAATGAAACCAATACAACCCCGACACCTACTGGAGCTCAAGAGTTGCATTGACTCCAATCATTCAGACCCGTTTAGCTGGCTCTTACGGATCAATCAAGGGTCATACCGAGGGCTTGGCGTGAAACGGTTGTAAATACGGCTATCCACTATGGATAGTAACTTGTTATTGCGGGCAATTGTTAGTTTGGTCCGCCTCTGCCTTCGGGGGTGTTTGTCTGCACACGGGTATTTCTCACGATTGATGCTGTTTCTACACTTCAACCGTTTTTCAAATCCCACGAGGTAAAACTTAGTAGTTTGTTACCAAGGTTAATCGCCTTGCCATGAAGTCTTTATGAGCGTTAAAATAATTGTTCTGTGTTAAACATTGGAAATTTAGGTGCCATTGCTCGGGTCAAAATTGCCCTTTAATCAGGGTTATCGAAATAGGTTTTTAGTTACAACCGTTTCACGCCAAGCCCTCGATACTGTGGCTTCTTTTTAATGTGTCCCCCAGCCACATGGGGCAAGTTGAGTTAAATACAGTTCAACCTGTGTTTAAAGACCACCCATGGAAAAAGCCCAATCTGGTCTTTGTTCACAGGTGGTCTTTAATTACATGGTCAATTTATGCAGGAAAATGAGTAATTGGGGAATTTTCAAAAAGCGTGATCGCTATAGACAGGGAATTGCTAAACAAAGATGGCTTTTAGCACAGGGTTGACTGTATATATAATTTATTGTAAAATTATTAGAGAAAACTCAATTGATTACGATGAAACCTAAAACAAACCCACGCTCATGTAATAGCAGGGCGTTCTTAGTTGTGGGTGTGATTGTTTGATCATTTGACAGGTTTACCCAGTGTAGGAAAGAAGAGAAAGAATAAACTCTATGTTGTCACATATATTATTCAAAAAATAAAGAGATGATCATTAAAAAAAACATTTCCCGTTTGTATTTATTATTGCAGTCTTTCTTTTAGGTTTGATGTAGTTATGTGTTATATATATATATATGGTCAATTAACTAGTGTTATCCCATTCTGTCATCAAAACGACAGCCGAGTTCCGGATAATCATGAATTGATTGATTTGATAGATTGATAATTGGTTGAGATTAAATGCAATTTCTATAGTATTTTAGTCGCGAAAAAAGAAGGCGAAATCACCTACATAATTGTGTACTATTTTCAATCTTACTCAAACAGACTGAAACGGTTTTTCAGAGGCAACTGGCTGCCTACGAAGTGCGATACCCACTTGCAACTACAAGTACATATATAATGGTAGACTGCATCCGGGCATGTCACATTTCCTAATCAAGTAATGATTAGTCACGCTGGGATACCGGACGGGTGGGTGACTTTTATCAATCATCTGAACCTAATATTGGCGGCTGCCGAGCTCCGGTATCTCAATGGGTATGGACGCCGGGTGTTAATCAACCGGTTATGAGCTCGAACCCCAGGTCGGCCAACATTTCTTTCCGACGTTTGGCAAAGTTAATGATACAAGTGTCATTCATCGCCATATGAACCGTTCCGCGAGAAAACCAACATTATGGCATCTGCGTAATGTATCGACCCAGATCAGCCTGCGCAGTCCGCGCAGACTGATCCGGGCCGACACATTCCGTCTCAGGGGGGACAGTGGTATAGAATAATGATTCCTGAAACAGAAAATCCATAGGAGGGGGAAAAGTGTATAGCCGGGTAATCCTGCGCGGCATGCTTAGGCCGATCCGGGTCGATACTTTACGCAATGTCCACAATGTTGGTTTTTCTCGCGAGACGGCTCATATAACGGGGTATCGGTTTATGTGGATCCAGGGTTCAATACCACCAAATTTACTTAGCGCTAAGAAATACTTAAAATACTAAATCGCATATTTCGTATATATTTTCCTAATAAAAATGGCAAACTATTTCATTCTAAACCCTTTCCCTCATACGACAATTCTGCAGCAGACGACTTTGAACATATTTTGTCAAGAATTAGAAATCTCTATAATTGATTGATTTATTGATTGATTGATTGGGGTTTAACGCCGTTTCTAACAATTTCTCGGTTATATCACGGCGGCCAGTTCACTTACTCATGCATTTCCTGGTTTTCTCACACCAGTACTCCACACAACAATCTTCCCAAGCAACTGGCTGCTTTTCCACATAGACTTAGCCCATTGGTGGAAGACGAATGATGCATGTCGCATTGACTTTTGTCAATCGTCGGAAAGAAAGTTGGCCGAGCCGGGATACGAACTCACAACCACTGGATGTGAGTTCGAATCCCAGCTCGGCCAACTTTCTTTCCGACGATTGACAAACTCTCTAATTGGATGGATAACCTATGACTAAAAGTGGAAAATATTGTTGCCAAAGGAGAAATTGCTAGCTTTGAGCAATTTCTTCTTTTGTCACTATGTTTTCAAAAAGCCGTCTGATGCAGAGGCGTCAGAAAGCGTCTATATGAGGGAAAGTGTTAACACATTTGTTTATTCAGAAAGGTAACTATTTATTTAAACTAAGTCATTTACTTAAAGACATTCCTACAATCATGTTTTTTACAATATATAAGGGCAATACTAATGGTGAAATATGCTTTTAAGTATTTTTAAAAAGTATTACTTTACGCTAAGTAAGCTTGGTGGAATTGGACTAAATTGCTTGTAAACACCGCTGTAACGGACTACCGTTTAATGAAAGACATGACACGCACATGTAAGTGTACTTGCCGCCCTGATTAAACTGAAAACACGTTGAAAACGACGTTAAACCCCAATTAGTCAACCATATATCGATGTATGTGGAAAGGCAAATTTGGCTACACTGTTGTAAACGGAGAGCTGTTCAATGAACGCCAGAACACACACTGGTAAGCGTATTTGCCGCCCTGGTGAAACTGAAAATATGTTGAAAAAACGACGTTAAACCCAAATCAATCAACCATATATCGATTTATGTGGAAACGCAACCGATTGCTTGGAAACACCGCTGTAATGGAGTACTGTTCAATGAACGCCAGAACACACACATGTAGGCGTACTCGCTGCCCTGGTGAAACTAAAAACACGTTGAAAACCATGTTAAATCCCAATAAATCAACCATATATCGATTTATGTGGAGAAGCAACTGATTGCTTGGCTACACTGTTGTAAACGGAGAGCTGTTCAATGAAGGCCATGACACACACAGATAGGCGTACTTGCCGCCCTGCTGAAACTGAAAACATGTTGAAAATGACATTAAATCCCAATAAATCAACCATATATCGATTTATGTGGAAAAGCAACTGATTGCTTGGCTACACTGTTGTAATAAACGGAGTACTATTCAGTGAAGGCCATGACACACACAGATAGGCGTACTTGCTGCCCTGCTGTAACTGAAAACACGCTGAAAACGACGTTAAACCCCAATTAGTCAACCAAATATCGGTTTATGTGGAAAAGCAACTGATATTGCTTGGCTACACTGTTGTAAACGGAGTACTGTTCAGGGAAGGCCATGACACACACAGATAGGCGTACTTGCTGCCCTGCTGTAACTGAAAACACGTTGAAAACGACGTTAAACCCCAATTAGTCAACCAAATATCGGTTTATGTGGAAAAGCAACCGATATTGATTGGCTACACTGTTGTAAACGGAGTACTGTTCAGGGAAGGCCATGACACACACAGATAGGCGTACTTGCCGCCCTGGTGAAATTGAAAACGTGTTGAAACGACGTTAAAAGGAATACTATTCAATGAACGCCAGAACACACACGGGTAAGTGTACTTGCTGCCCTGCTGAAACTGAAAACACGTTGAAAACGACGTTAAATCCCAATCAATCAACCAATTGCGGTCACAATAATGCCTTTGGACCCTTTCCCACCTGCAGACGCATTTTGACGCAATAGAAGCAGACGACTTTTGAAAACATTGTGGCCAAAGGCGAAATTGCTCATGTTGAGCGGCCACAGTGTTTCAACTTTATTTTACAATTAAGCTATCTTTTAAGGTGATTTTTTAGTTTTTGTCACTGTGTTTTAAAAGTCGTCTGCTGCAGATTTGTTGTATGTGGGAAAGGTTTTAATGTTTATTTTTCATAATGGGCTTGCATTCGAATTAGTTGTTTTGGTGTTTTAGGCCCTTATTATCAATGTTTCAGTTATATCACGGCGTTTCCTGGTTAGGCTCCCAGCGCAACTGGTCCATTTATCCGGACACTCTACCAATAATGCATAGATGGACAAGTCCTTTATTCCGTGTTGGGACATGGTACAGCGTCCGCCTCGAGTGCGGGAGGTCGCGGGTTCGATCCCCAACCTGGTCAAACATTTAAACATGGTAGTAATGGCTGTCCTCCTTGGTACTCAGGGTTGCGGGTTCAGCACTACGACTGACCGACAGGTGTCAGAATAAATGCATCTGTAGTACTTGGAACTTTCCCAGGAAACGCCGTGATATAACTAAAGAAATGAAAGCGCCATAAAACACCAATCAATCATCCAATCATTTGGATGACTTCAAAGGCATTTTTATGAATATCACGCTAAGATGTTGAGTTGAGCAGACTACACTATAATTCAGAGATCCAGATAAGGATGGGTATTCAGCTCTTTTTCCCATAATGTATCTCTTATTATTAGAGCAACGTTAGAGGGATTCCAATAAAGATTTCAGAACATGCAAAACGGCCCTTATTCGGAGCTCTGAGTATACGTACTGGCCAGACGACTCGGACGCGCCGGCTGGTCAAATTCTCTTCTGGTGGCACACAGGCTTCACGTCATCGCTTCCAGCGTAGTCTAACGGTTTACCCTTTCTCACTTAAAAACGCTTTTTTGACGCAATTGTAGCAGACAACTTTTGAAAAGATTGTTGAAAATGGTGAAATTTATCATAATGAGTAATATCTCCATTCGCCACAATGTTGTCAACTCCATTCAATTAAAGAAGAAATCCACATGTTTGCCTAGATGTTTCCAAAGTCGTCTGCTGCAGATTTTTGGGATAGGGGCGTTTCGCCACTATCTCATAGCGAAGCTGCTTTCGAAAAGTCGGATTAAAGCTGCAACCGCAGTCCACATGTGTATACCTACACCAAAATCGAGTTTTGATTGGTTATAATCTGCCTTTTCAACGATTTCATTGGTTCGACCGAATCACAAAACCCTCCGCTTGCATAAATTTATGAGACAAAATAGTTTCTATGAATGAAACTCACTCTGAACTATTGTTGACCTCAATGTCAGTAGTGTGAGGTAACGTCGACCGTTCTGTGACCCCATTAGTTTACAACAGTCGACTTATAGAGAAATGTGCAAAGCACTGTAAATACAATTATTGAAAGGAGTTGAAACCATTGTGGCAAAAGTAGAAATTGCCTACGAAAAGCAATTTCCCCTTTTGTCACAATGTTTTCGATTGTCGTCTGCTGCACATGCGTCTGTAAGCGTCTGTAGGCGGAAAATGGTTACATCCTTCCCATGGAAGCGGAACCCTTTCCGTGATACTATAACAGTTCGAATATTTAAAATATATTGTTGAAAATGGAGCTATTGCTGACAATGAGCAATTCCTCCTTTTCACACAATGCTTTCAAACACGTTTCAAATTAATTCTTTTCATATTTAAAAGTTTTACTATGGACGTTCTTTCCCTCTTTCTCCCTTCCGGACACATTTTGAATAACATGCTAGAGATGAATGATTACCAGCAATTTTGCCTTACATCAAGGGGAAAAATATATAGTTGAAACCTTTGTGGAAAAAGAGGAAATGGGTCATGATAAACAATTCTGCAGCCGTCTGCTGCACATGCGTCAAAAAGCGACTGTAAGCGGGAAAGGGTTGAACCGTTCCCGTTATAGCTACTTAGTTACAAACAAATGTTGAAAGTATATTTGCAAACGGAGCAATTGCTGACAATGAGCAATTCCTCCTTTTCAAAGAATGCTTTGAAACATGAATCAATTTGTTTCTATAACCTAGATAACGAAAACATTTGTCTACAGTTATTATTTTAACCTTTGCCCCTTTTAGACACATTTGACTTACCTGAACAGATGAATGATAATCAACAAGTTTGTCTTTTTCCACAATGTTTTCATCACTATTCAAAATCATACTTTTATTAATTCAGGTCAATAGTTATGCCTTAGTTCAATGTTGTTTGCTGTATATTTAGTCTATGTGGTCAAGGTTAAGGAATACTGTAAACAAACTTGTTACAACATAATTCGTCCAAAGAGAGAGGTCCTATTGTGTATACGTGCCATGAAATAATGTTACAAACGGTCTCACCGCTACTGGGGAATTGTTGGTAAAACAGGTCGCGTTTTGTGTTGAATATTCTCATGTGTCGCTGTATGTAGACCCTACTAGGAAATAGAAATTAAATCTACAAATTATAGATAAGTTAATTTCAACATTGATTGATTGGGATTTAACGCCGTTTTTAACATTTCTTCAGTCATATCACGGCGGCCAGTTCACCTACAAATGTATTTCCTGGTTTTCTCAAACCAGTACTCCTCACAACAATCTTCCCAAGCAACTGGCTGCGTTTCCACATAGACTTAGCCATTGGTGAAAGACGAATGACGCATGTCGCATTGACTTTTGTCAAACGTCGGAAAGAAATTTGGCCGAATTTGTCAACACATCCGAGTTATAACCGCAAGGTCATTATTTATTTTATTATTGAGAAGCTTCTAGCGATTTTGGGACTAAAATTATAATGTATATGCATTTGCGTTAATTTAAGACTCAACGTTCATCAACGTGTAATATAGTCCTAGATGTATCTGTTGACAAATAAACTAGAAATGTAGTCTAAATAGGTTTTTGAAAATTAACCTTGACGGTCCGGTCCCGTTTCGGAGATACAATTAAATTGCAAATACTTTACAAATACCATAATCCAAGCTGACGTGTTTTGACGCATCGAACCAGTCTTCTGTAATCAATACTTGAGTTGTCTCCGTCTGTAAAGCTTGGAGGTATAATCCGGCGTCCGGCCGGCTGTCTGCCTGAATGTGCATTCGTCCGTCCGTCATGGATTGCATGTATTGGTTAACACGTTGTTTCTGTATGGCAGATTTATTTCAAAGTGGTCACAATTATACCCGTGTGATCAGGAGAACGGCAAAGTACTAGGTACATAACTCTGGTCTGTTTTTTCAGTTATCTCCATTTTTCCTTATTTAGTTCAGCGATTGTCTCAATTAACTTTCATTGTATCAATTTCAAACTTGGTTTGTATGTAACTTATGACCTACAGATTTGCAGTGCACCATTACCATAAATTAAGCATGCTGCGTTTGGAGTGTGTATATTTTTGTCTTTCAATGTTCTCCCTTATTATATGCAACACATGCGTTCCGTGAAATTCCCTTTTTCGTTAATGAGTGCTTCCCCAAGATTTGTACTTCGTCAAATCTAATCTGTTTTTTAGGTGTAAACTCAATTTTTTCATTTCTTCGGTTATTGTCTCAATATATGTCCAATATATCAATTTAAGACTTGGTGTATAGGAAACTCAGAGCTGCAATTGTGCAGTGCAAAAGAAACATAACTCTATCATGCTTTCGATCGTCTTTCATTTATCAGCATGATTACAATATACATTGTGGATCTTTAGTGATTTCTGAACTAGAAATATTTTAATTAAGGGTAGCTGCTCGGGTTTTTTTTGTCAATCTTTTGTCCTTCGATATTTTGTTTATACAAGAAAAGGGTAAAACTTTGACAAATGAGGTATATGTTATTGGCAGGCAATATGTGTTGCTTCAAACATTTTTGGTTTGGTTTGTTTAAAGGTCATTGTTTCATTGTTTCAACAATGTTTGTCCATATGATCTATGCCATATGTTTTCATTTTACATATGCCCCCTATACCATCAGCGCTTTCAGCGCTTTGATTGTCCATGTGGGGAAGGGTTAGGTAATGTTTACGAACTAGACCTACATGTATTAGTAAACAGGTTTTCCCTGTCGCTCATTAATCTTCGGCTGTCTCCGTTAACTCTCGGCTCTGTAATCGGTACCAATATGGTTATTCTCATTAATCTTCGCCTGTCTCCGTTAACTCCCGGCTCCGTAATCGGTACCTATATGGTTATTCTCATTAATCTTCGCCTGTCTCCGTTAACTCCCGGCTCCGTAATCGGTACCTATATGGTTATTCTCATTAATCTTCGGCTGTCTCCGTTAACTCTCGGCTCTGTAATCGGTACCTATATTGTTATTCTCATTAATCTTCGCCTTTCTCTTGCTTCGTTTACCATAAATCATTCTTACCAGGCAACTAGACCGCCTTGTACTGGTGTACTGGTAGAGCGTCCGCCACGGATGCGGGTTCGATCCCCGGTCGGGTCATACCGAAGACTTTAAAACTGGTAGCAATGGCTTCCCTCTTTGGCGCTCAGGTTTGCCGGGTTAGCATTACGACTGACTGGCTGGTATCAGGATAAGTGGACCAGAAGTACTGGTAACTTTCCCTGAGAAACGCTTGAGTTACTACTAACATTATCAAACGCTTTGATCCGACCCGACAGATATTCTGCCACTAAAGCACAGAGGCAGATGTATTGTCATTACACCAGAGAGGCAGCTGTTCTGCCACTACAACATAGAAGCAGATGTACTGCCGCTACATTACAGAGGCAGATGAACTGCCGCTACAACACAGAGGCAGATGAACTGCCGCTACAATACAGAACAAGATGTATTGCCGCTACGACACAGAACCAGATGTACTGCCGCTACAACACAGGACCAGATGTACTGCCGCTACAACACAGAACCAGATGTACTGCCGCTACAACACAGAGGTAGATGTACTGTCACTACAACACAGAGGTAGATGTACTGTCACTACAACACAGAAGCAGATGTACTGTCATTACAACACAGAGGAAGATTTACTGTCGCTACAACACAGAGGTAGATGTACTGTCACTACAACACAGAGGTAGATATTCTGTCACTACAACACAGAGGTAGATATTATGTCACTACAACACAGAGACAGATGTACTGCCACTACAACACAGAGGCAGATGGACTGTCACTACATCACAGACGTAGATGTACTGTCACTACAGCACAGAGGCAGATGTACTGTCACTACACAACAGAGGTAGATGTACTGCCACTACAACACATAAGTAGATGTACTGCCGCTACAACACAGAGGTATATATTCTGTCACTAAAACACAGAAGCAGATGTACTGTCACTACAACACGGAGGTAGATGTACTGTCACTACAACACAGAGGTAGATGTACTGTCACTACAACACAGAGGTAGATGTACTGTCACTACAACACAGAGGTAGATGTTCTGCCGCTACACCACACAGGTAGATGTTCTGCCACTACACCACACAGGTAGGTGTTCTGCCACTACACCACACAGGTAGATGTTCTGCCACTACAACACAGAGGCTAATATTCTGTCACTACAGCACAGAAGCAGATGTTCTGCTACTACAGCACAGATGTAGATGTTCTGCTACTACTGGTCTTGATTTCTCCCATTAGGGCGTTGTAGGTTGAGCAGCACAGATAAGACGATATGTTTCATTCAGTAATTACAATAATGTAAGCATCCGGTCCAAATTACAACATACAAGTATGACTATATTACAATAATGAATCGAATGTAAGATTAGTTATTTAGTTATTTCAAGATCTCTCCGTTTCAGAGCTTTGATAATATTTGAGATGAATTTTGCATTTCTAATTGATCATAAACATATGTTCATGTACATGTTAGTGATTCTACATCTTTAAAAAACGGCTTGATGTGAACTTCTCTTATATCGTTGAACATGTTGCAATGATAAGTAAAGGATTACTTAAGCAATGATCACGGTTACAAACACCTTTATTACCGGAAGTTGACGTAAAATACAAAAATCTAGTTCCGGTCCCCCGAGTTAGTCAAAGCGGGATTGGTAATATTATGTGTTATCGATAAACGATTATCGATTAAGGACCGCTGCATTGGGAAAAGGGGGCGTTATTGATCATGAATAACCCTTTTCCCCTTTACGAGACGTATACATCTGTGTTTCCTGTCTGTTTGGTGTTAAACGCCGCTTTATAAAAAATAAAACCAGTTAAATCACGGCATTTGCTGGTTGAATTACCAGTACTTCTAGTCGATGTATCCTGCCACCAACCGCCAGTCGTAATGATTACCCCACATTCCTGAGCCCCAATTCGTTAAAAGCCCTTACTACCATTTTTAAAGTCTGTGATATACATATACATATACATATACACTTGACAAATTTCAAATCATTACAAACAAAACTATAGAAAATGTGTACAAACGAAGGAATGATTATCACAGAGTTACCTGTACTATCTCCGAGTAGCGACGCGGGCTGTCACTCCAGGGGTTGTGAGTTCGAATCCCAGCTCGGCCAACATTCTTTTCAACGTTTGACAAAAGTCACTGTGACAAGCGTCATTCGTCTTTCACCATTGGGCTGACCGTCTATGTTGAAAAGCAGCTAGTTGCTTGGCACGTTTGTTGTGTGGAATACTGGTGTGAGGAAATACATGAGTAGGTGAACTGGCCACCGTGATATAATTGAAATATTGTTAAAAACGGCGTTAAACCCCCATTAATCAATCAATCAATATATCTGCCAAGTTGACTGGTTTCCATCGGCGTGTATAAATGGCATTGATCGGGAACGAACGCAAAGATGCGACAGGGTACCAGTCCATTGTCCAATCAGATCCTGTTTCTGTTCTCATTGACTAGTTAAGAAAAAAAAAACCTATCAAAAACCGTGGTTTATGGGCGAATAAACAATGGTTTGGAGTTCTGATAACGCCGTTTACAACACTTGTCCAAGCATATCACGGTGGCAATGTAACAACCCATTGCTTTCGTCGCTTTCTCCTACAAGTACAAAACGGGGGACTATCCAATATGTTGTGGAAATACTAAACGAAAACAACGAAACAAAAACGAATAGCAGCAATTCAATACAATTATTTATTAATCCAGAACACGAGATACGGGGAGTTTTGTACGTTCTAAAATCCTTATTTTACACTCTTACCTTATGTTGTGGGTACTCAAAACAATCGTCTCATTGAGACGATTATTTTGAGTACCCACAGCATAGGGTTTGGTTGAATGAATGATATGAGAGATATTATGGGGATAAGAGCTGTATACTTCTCCTTATCTGGAACTTTAATTAATCTTTAGTAATACCTAGTTAAGTGTTGAACGTTTCACATAAGTATGTGCACAAAAACAAAAGCTGCCATCTTCTAGCCTATTTCTGTTTTGTCTACCCAGGGATCATGAATAAGTGAACTGTCGCCTTGATATAACTGAACTAATGTTGAAAGCGGCGTAACCACCCTTCCCCACAACCCCCCCCCCCCCCCTCCCCCTCACCCCCCTCCCCCCAAAAAAGCTGCCCTACCGTCAAATGGGTAACATGCAGCAGTGTCCTATGTTGAATGCACTTTAACTCTTTCCCACATACAATAAACCTGCAGCACACAATTTCTCAATAATTTGGGTAAAACTATTTAAAATCTCTAGGCATAAAAGTATAATTACTACATGCAGTTGAAAACATTGTGGCAAATGGGGGGGGGGGGGGCGGGGGGGGGGGGGGGGGGGGGGGGGCTCATCATGAAGTGATGCAGATTCGCTAACACGCGTATACATGAGGGAACGTGTTTTAAAAAGGGCGGTAAGATAATGTCATTTTTTCTCAAAGTAAGTAACTACTGATACCAAACATGTTCTATGTCTGTCTGACACTATTAAAACACCTGATTGAACCATTACATAACAAAAACGTTAACGTCTTTATTTCGTGATAAATAAATAAAGGTGGATTATGTCTAGCTAAACCATTGATTCCAATATTGCCATGACTTCAAACAATAATGGCATAGAAATTAATCGTAAATCACGATGAACAATTTCTCCATTTTTCCACAATTTTTTAAAACAGTCGTTTTACTGCAGGTGCGTGATAATACGTTTGCAGTCGGGACAGGAGTTAAATTATGCCTTGGTGCCATCGGCCGAGTTATCGCTCAGTGATTAGGGTGTATATCGTTAGAATATGGGTTAATCATTGATTGATATAGACGATATACCTATTCATTTACGTTAAATCTCCACAAAGTCGACTCATTGAAGTTGAAAATTAGACCACATAATTTTATTTCCAACAGAAAATTCGGTTACATTCAATGTCTAAGTAGAAAACAATACAGATTCAGGTGAGACAGCTCGTCACGAGCTGTCTCACCTGAATCTGCATTGTTTGCAAAAGCCTTAAAAAAGTTACTATTGTCTTCACTTCTTATCAAGAGCAATTATTGCTGTCTGACGATGCAAATATGACGTCAAAAGTCACGTGGTATACACGCACTGATGGTACAGCTTATTAAACGGAAGTTAACATATATAGTAAAAGATGAAACACATGGCATGTGATTCATAAATAATTACGTTACATTCTCAAGAAAAAGTGTCAGGTGTTTAAATGAAACACGGTACGTTTATTCCTGCCCAGGCTCGTAAGATACATTTTGATTGGTGACCGATCATTTCCTGTATCGATCTTCGATGTCTCGTTAAAAGTATCAGATCATAACTCTTCAGCAGTCTTTTCATACACGCTAGACACACTAAGGTAGGTTAGGCTGGAAGTGTTAAGTGGTACTTATTAGCACAATAAACAATTTAGTTATAATTATTATTAACAAGGATTTTCTTTTCATATTAACAGCTGGAACATTAAGGTACAGTATAAATGATATGTAAAAAGGTTGTCTCCCAAATTAAATTCATGTGCGCGATTTTTCTACGATTTCTTCATTAAAGTTCTATGCCATATGGATTGTGTATCAACAATTTGCAGCACTAAGATTGGGAACAGATGTGGGCCTTTTTATAAGAGACAAATGCAAGCCTAAAACAAATGATATGTATAAAGAATGTCTCCCAAATTTATGCGTGCAATTTTCTACGATTTCTTAATTAAAGTTCTATTTCATATGGATTGTATATCCCCAATTAGCACAACTGAGATTGAGTAAAGATTTGGGCCTTTTTTTTATTTCAAAAATTATGTTTTTAAAGAATGTCTCCGAATTTATGTGCGATTTCTTATTAAAAGTTCTATACCATATGGATTGTATATCCACAATTAGCAGCACTAAGAGTGAGAACAGATTTGGGCCTTTTTCTAAGTGACATATGCAAGCCTAAAACAAATGATATGTATAAAGAATGTATGGGCCCAATTATCTACGATTTCTTAATTAAAGTTCTATACCATATGGATTGTATATCCTCAATTTGCACAACTGAGATTGAGTATAGATTCGGGCCTTTTTCTAAGCGACATATGCAAGTATTTAAAGCATTATGTTTTTAAAGAATGTCTCCAGATTTATGTGCGCAATATTTTTCGACTTCTTATTTAAAATTCTAAACCATATACATTATTTATCCGCATGATATAGGTTTTTCTTTTCATAAGAGTCGAAACGCTAAGTCTGAGAAAAGTTGTTTGCGATTTTCTAAGTGACTTTGAAAGCCTAAAACAAAAGATATGTACATGTATAAAGATTGCTTCCTAATTCATGGATTCAAAAGATTTATTAATTAAAGTTTTAAACCATATGGATTGTATATCCACAATTAGAAGCACTATGATTGAGTACAGATTTGGGCCTTTTTCTAAGTGACATATGCAAGCATTTAACAAATGCTGTTTTTAAAAAAATATCTCCAGATTTATGTGCGCAAAATATTTTTCGATTTCTTATTTAAAGTATACCATATATATCTACAATTTGCACAACTGAGATTGAGTAAAGATTTGGGCCTTCTTTTAGGCGACATATGCAAGCCTAAAACAAATGATATGTAAAAAAAATGTCTCTCATATTTATGAGCGCAATTTTCTACGATTTATTAATTAAAGTTCTTTACCATATGGATTGTATATCCTCAATTAGCACAACTGAGATTAAGTATAGATTCGGGCCCTTTTCTAAGCGACATATGCAAGTATTTAAAACATTATGTTTTTAAAGAATGTCTCCAGATTTATGTGCGGAAAATATTTTTCGATTTCTTATTTAATAGAGTTCTATACCATATAGATTTTATATCTACAATTTGCACATCTGAGATTGAGTAAAGATTTGGGCCTTCTTCTAAGTGACATATATATGCAAGCCTAAATCAAATGATATGTACAAAGAATGTCTCCCAAATTTATGCGCGCAATTTTCTACGATTTCTTAATTAAAGTTCTATGCCATATGTATTGTATATCAACAATTTGCAGCACTAAGATTGAGTACAGATGTGGTCCTTTTTTAAAAGAGACATATGCAAGCCTAAAACAAATGATGTTTATAAAGAATTGTCTCCCAGATTTATGTGCGCAATATGTTACTGTTTCTTATATAAAGTTCTGTACCATATACATTATTTATCCGCATTTTGTTTTTAACCCAAAACAGCCGCAACATTAAGTCAGAACAAAGTTTTTGGTCTTTTTCTAAGTAACATTTGCAAGCCTGTAAAAACAGTTTTGTTTAAATATTGTCTCTCTAATTATCGGGTCGAGTCCCGGTAGCTCAGTCGGTAACGACGCGGGCTGTCAATCCAGCGGTTGTGAGTTAGAATCCCGACTCGGCCAACTTTCTTTCGGACGTTTGACAAAAGTCATTGCGACATGCGTCATTTGTCTTCCACCAATGGGCTAAGTCTATGTGTAAATGCAGCCAGTTGCTTGGGAAGATTGTTGTGTGGAGTACTGGTGTGAGAAAACCAGGAAACACATGAGTAGGTGAACTAGCCGCCGTGATATGACTGAGAAATTGTTAAAAACGGCGTTAAACCCCAATCAATCAATCTATTCTATTTATCGGCGCTATATTCGACTAGTTCTTATTTAAACTTCTAAACCATTGTGAATTCGCATGATGTTGGTTTTATAACAGCCGCAACACTAAGGCAGAGAATTTAGCTTTTGGCCATTTTTCTGAGCGACATTTGCAAGCCTTTAACGAAATTAATGATATGAGCCTCTCCTTGAGAAAACCGACATTGTGGACTCTTCGTAAAATATCGACCCGGTTCAGCCTAAGCATGCAACGCAGGATAATCCGGGCAGACACTTTTCGCCTCCTGTGGACTTTTCTGTTTCAGGAATCATTTCTCTATATCTTTATCCCAATGAGACGGAATGTGTCGGCCCGGATTAGCATGCTCGGATTGCGCAGGCTGATCTGGGTCGATACATTACGCAGAGTCCATAATGTTGGTTTTCTCGTGGAACGGCTCATACATGTATGTATATATAGACTGTCTCTCGATATATGGGCGCAATATTTAATGTTCTATACCATTTGTATTGAATATCCACAATTTGCAGCACAATTTTGGCCTTTATTCTAGCCACTAACAAATGATGTTTACAAAGAGTGTGTGTCCAGTTATGAGCGTAATATTCTACAATGTCTAGTTTAAAGTTCTGTACGACATACATTATTTATCCGCATGTTGTTTTGTTTTGTTCGTAAAAGCCGCAACACTGAGGCAAAGAAAAGCTTAAGTCAGCATGTATGTTTTCCCCTCTCTTTGCCTCGTCATAACTAAAACACAAATGTAGAGAAAGCGTGTGCATTGTGTAAGTGACACGAGCAAGCCTATAACAAATGTTGTTTATAAAGACTATCTCTGAATTTATGGGCGCAATATTATACAATTTCCAGTTTAACCTTTGTTTGTTAACATGGGAGTTCACTCCTTTTTTAACATTATTTCAGTTATATCACGGCGACAGTTCACTGTGTCATGATCCCTGGGTAGACAAACCGGTACCAAGGTAGACAAACCGGTACCAGGGTAGACAACCCGGTACCAGGCTAGACAAACCGGTACTAGGCTAGGAAATGTGCCTTGTCCAAGCGCACTCCATCATGACCAGCAACGGGTGATCTGGATCTACACTGGTCCCCAATCGAGGCGGTCATGATGGAGTGCTCTTTGCCAAGACACAGTGTTTACGCATTGATTATGACAACGTGAACTGTCGCCGTGATATAACTTTCGGTGTTTGCTTTTAAACAGTATATGTGTCATACAAATGACGCACATCTATACCTGCTGCATGTGCGTGTTGATAATACGGCTTGGTTATAATAAGCTATATCTGTACAACGATATGTTGGCACAACAGCATAACCTACTTAATTTATAAACAATCGTTACGGTTATGCTATAAAGGTATTAGTGTTTGTTTATAAACAATCATTACGGTTATGCTATAAAAGTATGAATGTTTGTTTATAAACAATAAGTACGGTTATGCTATAAAGGTATTAGTGTTTGTTTATACACAATCATTACGGTTATGCTATAAAGGTATGAGTGATTGTTTATAAACAATAAGTACGGTTATGCTATAAAAGTATGAGTGTTTGTTTATAAACAATAAGTACGGTTATGCTATAAAGGTATTAGTGTTTGTTTATAATTAATAAGTACGGTTATGCTATAAAGGTATTAGTGTTTGTTTATAAACAATAAGTACGGTTATGCTATAAAGGTATTAGTGTTTGTTTATAAACAATCATTACGGTTATGCTATAAAGGTATGAGTGATTGTTTATAAGAAATCATTACGGTTATGCTATAAAGGTATGAGTGATTGTTTATAAACAATCATTACGGTTATGCTATAAAGGTATGAGTGATTGTTTATAAACAATAAGTACGGTTATGCTATAAAGGTATGAGTGTTTGTTTATAAAAAATCATTACGGTTATGCTATAAAGGTATGAGTGTTTGTTAATAAACAATCATTACGGTTATGCTATAAAGGTATTAGTATTTGTTTATAAACAATAAGTACAGTTATGCTATGAAGGTATAAGTGTTTGTTTATAAGAAATCATTACGGTTATGCTATAAAGGTATGAGTGTTTGTTTATAAACAATCATTACGGTTACGCTATAAAGGTATGAGTGTTTGTTTATAACAAATCATAACGGTTATGCTATAAAGGTATGAGTGTTTGTTTATAAACAATGATTACGGTTATGCTATAAAGGTATGAGTGTTTGTTTATAAAATATCATTACGGTTATGCTATAAAGGTATGAGTGTTTGTTTATAAACAATAATTACGGCTATGCTATAAAGGTATGAGTGTTTGTTTATAAACAATAATTACGGTTATGCTATAAAGGTATGAGTGTTTGTTTATTAACAATAATTACGGTTATTCTATAAAGGTATGAGTGTTTGTTTATAAACAATAATTACGGTTATGCTATAAAGGTATGAGTGTTTGTTTATAAACAATGTGAACAATATGTGTGGATTACGAGTGTAGCACTCTAAGCACATATACAGTTAAACCTGTGTTAACGACCAGTTGTTATCTCTATACAGTTAAACCTGTGTTAACGACCACCTTTGTTATATCTAAACAGTAAAACCTGTGTTAACGACCACCGTTGTTATCTCTATACAGTAAAACCTGTGTTAACGACCACCTTTGTTATCTCTATACAGTCAACCTGTGTTAACGGACACCGTTGTTATCTCTATACAGTCAACCTGTGTTAACGGACACCGTTGTTATCTCTATACAGTCAACCTGTGTTAACGGACACCGTTGTTATCTCTATACAGTCAAACCTGTGTTCTCGACCACTTTTGTTATCTCTATACAGTCAAACTTGTGTTAGCGACCATCTTTGTTATCTCTATACAGTCAAACCTGTGTAACGGCCACCGTTGTTATCTCTATACAGTCAAACCTGTGTTAACGACCACCTTTGTTATCTCTATACAGTCAAACCTGTGTAACGGACACCGTTGTTATCTCTATACAGTCAAACCTGTGTAACGGACACCGTTGTTATCTCTATACAGTCAAACCTGTATTAACGACCACCTTTGTTATCTCTATACAGTCAAACCTGTATTAACGGCCACCGTTGTTATCTCTATACAGTCAAACCTGTGTTATCGACCACCTTTATTATCTCTATACAGTCAAACCTGTGTTATCGGCCACCGTTGTTATCTCTATACAGTCAAACCTGTGTTATCGACCACCTTTGTTATATCTATACAGTCAAACCTGTGTTATCGACCACCTTTGTTATATCTAAACAGTCAAACCTGTGTTATCGACCACCGTTGTTATCTCTAAACAGTCAAACCTGTGTTAACGACCACCTTTGTTATCTCTATACAGTCAAACCTGTGTTAACGACCACCTTTGTTATCTCTATACAGTCAAACTTGTGAAAACGACCACCTTTGTTATATTTATATAGTCAAACCTGTAAAAACGACCACATGTGTTATCTCTATACAGTCAAACCTGTGTTAACGACCACCGTTGTTATCTATATACAGTCAAACCTGTGTTAACGACCACCGTTGTTATCTTTATACAGTCAAACCTGTGTTAACGACCACATTTGTTATCTCTATACAGTCAAACCTGTGTTAACGACCACCTTTGTTATCTCTATACAGTCAAACTTGTGTTAACGACCATCTTTGTTATCTCTTTACAATCAAACTTGTGTTAACGACCACCTTTGTTATCTCTATACAGTCAAACATGTATTAACGACCACCGTTGTTATCTCTATACAGTCAAACCTGTGTTAACGACCACCTTTGTTATCTCTATACAGTCAAACCGGTGCTTAAGACCGCCTTTGTTAGCATATCCCTGTCTATAGCAACCACTCTTTTAATTTCAAAATTACACATTTTCTGCATAAAACACCCTGTAATTAAAGACAACCTGTGAAAAAAGACCAAATTGTTCTCATCCCGTGGTTGGTCTCTAAACAAAGGTTGGACCGTATATTCAAAGACGGACGTGTGACACTCGGTATTCTTGTTAATTACTATTTCTCCCAAACTTTCTTATTGTCTTTCAGTAGACTCAAAGATGAAGCTGCTGTTACTGATCGGTTTGCTGGTGATATGTATGGTGATGATGGCGATGGGACAGGGCGGCCCGTTCGGCCCTTTCGGCGGGGCAGGTTTCGGCGGGGCAGGTTTCGGCGGAGGAATCTTCCCGATTTTAATCTTCCGTGAGTCAGAGCTCTAGATAAGGGGGCGTTTTCCAAGTTCTAAAAATCCTTAGTTGACCCTCTAACACTATGTTGTGGGTACTCAAAAGAACGTGATAGTTTGAATACATTGCTGAACGTTAACACGTGATAATTCGAAAATATTGTTTTAACTCGAACACGTGATAATTCGAATATATCGTTTTAACTCGAACACGGAATAATTCGAATATATCGTTTTAACTCGACCACGTGATAATTCGAATATATCGTTTTAACTCGAACACGTGATAATTCGAATATATCGTTTTAACTCGAACACGTGATAATTCGAATATATCGTTTTAACTCGAAAACGTGATAATTCGAATATATCGTTTTAACTCGAACACGTGATAATTCGAATATATCGTTTTAACTCGAACACGTGATAATTCGAGTATATCGTTTTAACTCGAACACCTGATAATTCGAATATATCGTTTTAACTCGAACACCTGATAATTCGAATATATCGTTTTAACTCGAACATGGGATAATTCGAATATATCGTTTTAACTCGAACACGTGATAATTCGAATATATCGTTTTAACTCGAACACGTGATAATTCGAGTATATCGTTTTGACTCGAACACCTGATAATTCGAATATATCGTTTTAACTCGAACACCTGATAATTCGAATATATCGTTTTAACTCGAACATGGGATAATTCGAATATATCGTTTTAACTCGAACACGTGATAATTCGAATATATCGTTTTAACTCGAACACGTGATAATTCGAATATATCGTTTTAACTCGAACACGTGATAATTCGAGTATATCGTTTTAACTCGAACACGTGATAATTCGAATATATCGTTTTAACTCGAACACGGGATAATTCGAATATATCGTTTTAACTCGAACACGTGATAATTCGAATATATCGTTTTAACTCGAACACGGGATAATTCGAATATATCGTTTTAACTCGAACACGTGATAATTCGAATATATCGTTTAACTCAAACTTATTCCTGATACGGGTCTTTCTTTTAAAAACAGCCCCGCAGTAGTTTGAAATGCTGCGACGAGCTGCTGCCGTGCTATTTTCTTGATACAATTATACCACTGGTGTGCTTTTCATGATAAACATTTTAATTAGTAGACTGAATATACATACACGAATTTTTTCATAAAAGCAGGTTCCACTCAAACAAGTCGATAACTCGAATTAAGTAATGTGTTCTTTTCAATTTCGTGTTATCGCGAGTGCATTGTTTTTAATTATCAATTTGTGTATATTTCATTAGTCGCCGGGCAGAAGCCCGCGACTTCTATTTTTAATAGCTTTTCGGAAATCACATGGGAGGGCGGCTTATTATTAGAAAGAAACAAATCTAGATGATTTGAACATATTACAATTGTGGTTGTTTACGAACACTAATAAATGACACATCTAAAATGAAATAAATATTCCGATTTTTTAATGTTTGCAGTTTTTTTTTATTTCACTCGCATTTAAGTTTTTTGTCTTATTTACGAAGACAAAAGTGGTCCCTTCAAGACGTGAACCAACACCCCCTAATGCAGACTCTTATGTGTCATCATTGAGGTCAATTTCGGATTCTCCTTTTAATAGCAATTTTAACTTACTAAATGTTGTTTTCATGTTCAAAGAGATGTCTTGATTTGTGTAGAATTCATTTAATAATGTTAATCCATGAATATCTAAAGTAGGAACTGTTTCTAAGCTAAATATAGACCCTATTCTGTTGTGTAGTTTCGTGACCTTTAACATCGATTTTCGCGCATGCGCATTTCGATATGAAAAAGCGAGTGATATTATTTTATTTTAGACAAGTACAAGACGAATGTTTGACGCAAAGCGTCAAAGAGAAGCCGCAATATTTCGTTGTACATGTAGAAATAAGAAAAAAAGAACATTTTTAAATCCACAAACAATAGAACAATTTAAACTGTAGACGGTATTGCTGATATATTTCTCCTTTTGAAGACTTTTGTTTTCTTCAAATTACCTCCCTTTAAAGCAATACCAGGATATTTACCTTGTGATTCGAATAAGATTGACAAACATTGAAATTATATGAATGAATACTATTATTTAAATAAGTAACAACAGCAAAATTAAATTAAAGCCAGATAAATGTGTACACATTTCGTTAATTTGTTATAGATACCCTAATGTATAGATATGAATATAAACTTTATAAACAAATGTTTTCATTTCAACGTTCCTAATGTTTGAATAGACTAAGGAAAGTCAAGAATACATAAATAAATCAATGCAGTCTTTTCCGGCGACATTGATGCCTTGCATCAACTTTCTCTTGTTTGTTTACGTATTCATTTTTGGACGGTACCTCTAGGGTTCCGTCTATAGTGGTGTGCATTTTAAGAAAGCATACAACAATTGGCTCCCCGAATATAAACGGAATGACAGAATAAAGCTGGGAACCAAAATTCGAGATGTCTTTGCCTAACACTAATATAAAAAGTAGTGCCATGAATCAGTCAATATATCTGCATTTTGAAAAATATTGGTGAATCAAGATATCTGAATTTATAAAATAATTCTGAAAAAGCAGCTTTATTTAAATCAGTATCCATTAATCTATATTTATTCATTCATTATTTGTATTGCTTTCTCGTTCGTTATTCATTATATTTATTTATGTATTCATTCATTCCTTTATTCATTTCTTTATTAATAATGAATCTTTTAATTTATTTGTTTGTGTATGTATTTATGTGTTTATTAATGAATTTATGTATCTATACAATTCACTAATGAAGATATTTGTATTTGTTTTATTCTATTTTCAGTGTTTGTTTTCATAATCCTGATTAGATTGTTATTCCAAACCCCAATTGCTGGTACCCCTGCGGCGGTGGCGGCGGCGGCGGCGACACAAACAACTGGAGTTTTATATGTAAGTTTAATGGTCACGGAATACGCCAAGCATTCGCCGACACCGTCGTCTCAGAGTGGTTAACGTCGGGAATGTTAAACAGGGTCCCGGGTTCGATACCCACTCGCGGCGCTGTGGGCTTGTTGGAGTGCTCTTGGGCAAGGTACATTTCCTAGCCTAGCACTGGTTTGTTTACCCAGGGATCATGAATAGGTGAAATGTCGTCGTGATATAACTGAAATAATGTTAAAATAGGCGTAAACACCACCCCCCCCCCCCCCCCAAAAAAAAAAAAAACAGGCATTCGAAATCTCGAATGTATCGTTACGCTTAAATTAATCCCAGGAATCGATATGAGCCGCCCTAGTCTCTGCGTAAAGTATCAACCCAGATCAGCCTGCGCAGTCCGCGCAGGCTAATCCGTGCCGACACATTCCGCCTCAGAGGGATAGAGGTATAGCGTAATTATTCCTGAAACAGAAAATCCACATGAGGCGAAACGTGTATATCCGGGTTAGCCACCACAGCAGGCTTTAGCTGATCCGGGTCGATACTTTACGCCAGAGTCCACAACGTTGGTTTTCTCGCGAGATTGCTCATATGTCTTTTGAAAATAATAACGCAGAGCGTCCACATATCGGATGCGGGAGGTGGTCGCGGGTTCGATGCCCGGCCGGGTCACATACCAAAGACTTTTTCGAAAATGGTATAGTAGGCGCTCAGCATGACGACCGACGGGCTGGTGTAAGAATACATGGACCAGAATAACTGGTAACTTACCAAAAGCAAAGCCGTGATATAACTGAAATATTGTTGAAATAAACGTTAAACACTTAACAATTAAAGTACTCCCTATGGTTAGTAAATGCAGGGATCCATTATATGTTTTAGCAAGGATGTTCGCCGAGTTTGTGTCCGGCAGGATCGAGCCTAGGTATTGTTGGTCGGCAAATATTCTTTCCGACGTTGGACAAAACTCAATGCGACAAGCGTCATTACTTAATAACAGTATATAGGTTACAATACACCAAAACAAAATCATTCTTTGTTTCCATGTAAATCGACCAGTTTCAGTCCTCAATTGTCACACTTTCTAAGCGTTTCTCATGTAGAACACTATATATCATTGACAAGAGTTACACAATCCAAAGAAAATGTGTGGTCATGCATTATGCAAGAAAGAACTCACCAGGCGAAAATGGTTACCGTCAATTTGGACCAAATCGGGCCCGGACAAAACCGGTGTTTAGCATTCTCTACTTTCACTTTCAAACAAGGTCAAAATACTAAAAGTGATAAAATCAATAATTTCCAGTGCATCCTATACCCATTCAGAATGCATTTAAACTCAATGCCATATATTCAATACATTCTGGTGATGGTATACACTCATTTCTACGCAAACAAAGTTTTTTTTAGAGACTTTAGTAGATCAGCAAGTAGCGTAATTTGCCCTATATGCACAAAGGCAGCAGTTGCTTGGAAAGTATGGTGTGTTGAGCATTGGTGTGAGAAAGCCAGGCAGCGCATTGGTATGTGATCTAGCCACCGGAATAGGACCGAAAATATGTTGAAAACGGTGATAAACACCAATCAATCAATTACTATTTTTAGTAATCTGATTATAATTCGATCGCATCAGTCGTAATGCTAACCCTGCAACCCTGATAGCAGAGGGTAGCAGCCACTGCTATCATTTTAGCCATCCCGCTAGAAAACCAACATTATGGCCTCTGTGTAATGTATCGACCCAGATCATAGTACGCAGTCCGCGCAAACTGATTCGGGCCGACACATTCCATCTCAGGGGGATGGAGGTATAGAGTAATGATTCTTGAAACAGAAAATCCACAGGAGGCGAAAAGTCTCTATCCGGGTAACCCTGCGCGGTATGCTTATGCTGATCCGGGTCAATACTTTACGCAGAGTCCACAACGTTTGTTTTCTCTGATGAGATTGTGCGAATGCACACCCGAGTCTTCACTGTACGCAGATGTAATAAAGCACCAACTCGGTAGACTGGGTTCAGATTCCGAACAAACGGACCAAACTAATTATGTTATTTCATTTCAGGTTGCCTAAATGGCGGGAAGACAGTGATACTATGAGATACCGGCTGAAAATACAAATACTGGGTCTAACTCAAACCGTTCTAAATTGTGCCATAAAATGTAATTCACCGTACGGAATACAAATAATAATAATAAAATATCATTCAAGTACAGTAAATTAAAATGTCTTATTTATAAAAAGCCTACGTTTCTTCTATTTTATAGTGTATGTTTGGTTGACTATTATGTTTAACCAGGGACACTATATTACTGTAATATAGTGTCCCTGGTTTAACGCATCTTACAACGTTACTTCTGTTATACCGTGGCGACTAATAATACAACTGATTGGTCAATTTACAGCATGGATTTGCATCGGACCAATCAGATACTTGATGACAAAGTTGATAGTCAAAGTTGTTTAAAACTGTTCAAAAGTTGTCTTGAATCATTAGAATCATATTTCTGGGATAGAATGAGAGTAATAATTTACAATAAACATCTAAATATCGATCGTTTATGCTTCAATTTTACTGGGATGACATACCCAGTAAGCATAATTGTGTACATTTTCATGACTTTCAATTGACAGTTTTTCAACATTTACTGCGCCAAAATAGTTGTGAACTAATTATTGGTCCTCTCTTCCAGAGACCCTTATAGTCGGCCTTCGTTTCTGTCCGTTTGTTTGTGTGTTTGTGGCAAGCGTAGCGCCAAAACAATTCAACGGATTTCGACCAAACTTGGTAGGGATGAAGGGTCTTGGCTCTAGTTGTTCCTTTTGTAGTATGGTCGCCATGGAAACCACCGTTGCTATGGAAACGGGCGAAAACTCTTTTCCTGCGAAAACTATCTCCTCCCACAGTTTTTCGAATTTAGAAACCACTCGGTGTGCGTTGTGTAGCCCATCAGGTGCTACATCGAATGATCGTCCAGATTTTTGATCCGTCTCTTCGTTTTCTTAATATTTGAGTTGCCGTAAGGGGTACCATTTCCGCGGAAAACACAGACACGTCAAAACTAAATATATCGACACAAAAAGAAATGGTTTCCTATTACCTGATAGGTGATTGGCTAAAGATCCGGACACGACCAAATATCGACCAACCAGAGAGCACTTCACGTAGCCATTACAACTTCCGTATCCCGTACTTTTACACGAGGAGAAGAAATATTCAAGTGAATTTGACGCTGTTCTCGCGAAAACTCGATAGCTTGTTTCATTATTCGTGCGGTATCGTGAGAGTAGAGACAAGATAGAACCATCGTCGCAGCATGCTTGTTGGTTCTCTCTTCTAGAGACCCTTAAAGTCGGTCTTCGTTTCTGTCCGTTTGTTTGTAAAATGTTTGTGGCAAGCGTAGCGCCAAAACTATTCAACGGATTTCGACCAAACTTGGTAGGGATGAAGGGTCTAGGCTGTAGTTGTTCCTTTTGTAGTATGGTCGCCATAGAAACCACCGTTGCTATGGAATAGTCGCTGTATGCTTGTTGGTTCTCTCTTCTAGAGACCCTTAAAGTCGGTCTTCGTTTTTGTCCGTTTGTTTGTAAAATGTTTGTTGCAAGCGTAGCGCCAAAACTATTCAACGGATTTCGACCAAACTTGGTAGGGATGAAGGGTCTAGGCTCTAGTTGTTCCTTTTGTAGTATGGTCGCCATAGAAACCACCGTTGCTATGGAAACGGGCGACCAACCAGAGAGCACTTCACATAGCCATTACAACTTCCGTTTCCCGTACTTTTACACGAGGAGAAGACATATTCAAGTGAATTTGACGCTGTTCTCGCGACAATTCGATAGCTTGTTTCATTATTCGTGCGGTGTCGTGAGAGTAGAGACAAGAGAAAACCATCGTCGCAGTATGCTTGTTACTTACTTTGTTTGTCACTATAAGCAATATTTGCAGAAGTTTCAACATTTCATAATTTTCATAACCTTTAATAGTTTAGAGCCGAGTATGCGATAGTGCGATTTACACGGTCAATATTCGACTCTAAACTATGTAAATCGCACTGTCGCATGAAGAATACAGAACGTCATCAGCTAAGCTACGTCCGCTGATCGATTTACCGTTTGGTGTATTTCGCCGCTTTCAACATTTTGTTCAGTTATATCACGGCGTTTCTTTCGTTAGTTACCAGTACTACTGGTCCATTTATCCTGACACAAGCCTGTCAGTCGTAATGCTAACCCCGCCATTAGTACAGTTTTTAAAATATTTCTTATGGCCGGGAATTGAACCCCCCGCGACCGACCTCCCGCAGCCAGGGTATACGCTTGAAACCACTACCCTCACCGAGTTGGACGGGGGGTATCTGTAAGGAGAAAAGATACGGCATGGTTGATATGAACACATATGGTTCCAACAATGTATACCATCGGCCTGTAAACAAACAAACAAACAAACATGTTTGGTGCAACACACTTTACCTACCAAAAGCCAAAACCTGTTAACGAAGTTATCTCGTATAACCTCGTATATCTCAGCATGTTATTGCATTTTTAGCAAGGGGCTCGTCAGAGCCTATTGTTATAGTAGGCGAATTCAGGAGACACTCATTGAAATCTAGACTTGAATCAGTCCCTATTGATAACGTCTTATTACAATATCGACAATGAATTACTTAAAATATCTCTTTCTACAGTATATCTACATTTACATTTGGCGGAAATATCCGGCAATTTCACGAACAATACCGATAGCTAACGACTTCTCCCGGAAATCGCCGATCCCATTACGTTCTAGAAAGAAAAAAAATGCCACCACCACCCCAATCCCCCACCCTACCTCATTTGCGCTTACATTTGCAAGAATACTGTTACAACTGATATATTGACGACAATACAATATGTCTGGTTATTTAACCTGAAAACGCCGTGATCTAAATCAAACTTGTGTTGAAAGCGAGATAAAGAATTAAACAAACAAACACGTTTAATCGAAAATAAACATCACGTAAACACCAATACAAAACTATTTACCCGAAATGTTTCAATTTTAAAAATCAAAACCACATTTAAAACCTCACACATAGTAGAGTAGTTGAAGTCCACGACAAGTCCTGTTTGATAGTTAGTAGTCACGTTACAAATGGAGAGTTTTTCCGATATACATAGGCACGGAGGAGAAACGTATTGGAATTTTAGTGCCGATCGTCAGAACGCAAATGTTGCATGGGTCTTCCGTTCTTTATGACAACTACAGTGTTGTTTAACAAAATGTCTAAAAAGCCTTCGTGTCTGTCTTAAGTAAAGGGTTCGTCAGAGCCTATTGCTATAGTAGGCGAATTCCGAAGACACTAATCGAAATCTAGACTGGAATCAGGGCCTATTGTTAAAGTCTTATTACAATATCGACAATGAATTACTTCAAATATCTCTTTCTACAGTAGCTCTCCATTACTGAACACCATTTCGGGTTCAGAGAGATGTATTTGATATTCGTAGATTGTACATATCGACAATGCATTGCTTCAAATATCTCTTTCTACAGTAGCTCTCCATTACTGAACACCATTTCGGGTTCAACGAGATGTCTAACTATTCTTAGAGTGTATATAAGTCAATGAAAGCGCATGCTTCTGTTGAATATTTGCTAAAACTGAAAGGACTGGTTCCAGAGTATCCATCCATATCGTACTGCAAATTAGTCCGCCACTGAAAATCAAAATGCGGTAACCTGGTGGGATATCAACCGGAAATGGATTTGAATTGATATAACTTTAGCCTTGCCCGAATGTTCGGATAAGACAGTCCTTGTTTCAAGGCAGCACTGGGAAATGTAAGACTTGGTTGAATTCGCTATAAGGCTAGCACTCTCTGGGCGGTTTACCCCAACCCCCTCGTTTTTCCCCTCCAAGTTCCATCTAAGTAATAGGGGACGAAAGACGCCATGGAAGAGAAAGCCTTGGCCGAACTCGCTAAAAGGCGAGCACTCTCTGGGAGGTTTCGCCCCCCCCCCCCCCGTTTTTTCTCCAAGTTCTCTCTAAGTCATAGGGGACGAAAGGCTCTATGGAAGAGAAACACGCTGTTCCACTCTCGTGACAAAAACTAAATCGATTTTTTAAAAAACATGAATTACAAAATTGAAAATTGAAATGTGTTTCTACGCTTTCAACATACCTTGATCACGTGTAAAGTTCATGGGTAGTTTCTTAATATTATAAATCGAGTAGAGTAAAAGCAGCTTTTCGATTCCGACTAAAAAATGCCTTTTAATAATCGAGTGTCAATGATAAAATTTAAACTAAAAGCTAATCAAAGTATTGGAATGATAACACAATAAATAGTTGACAACATGTAACCTTATACGGTCCATGTATAATTCATTCTAGGCATCGGAAATTTCAAAAAAAAAAGAAATCGAATAAAATGTACAAGACGCTTTCCAGCGGAAACGTTAACCACGATGTCACCTTCACGAACGAAATTAACGAAATAAACCGAAATATACGAAAACAGAATAAGATAGGTAAGTGGTAAAATATATAGCAAAAGAGAGTCAAATTATTGAAATGATATCAATACATTGTTGATATTTTATACAGAGTTAACATATACGACACGCGGAAATTATAAGTAATTCGCCAGCTCGTAAATCGATATTTCACATGAACTAGTTGAGCCATTTTAGTAACAAGTCATGTATATCTAAGCAGGGACGTAGATCTACGATCCTGATCTAAGGATTTCTTTTTAATTAATCAAATATTGTCATGCTTTAAGACTGAATATACCCAGGAAAGTAGATATTATCTACGTCTCTGTCTCTGATAGACCTCCCTGACTGTAAAGACCCAGGAACGTAGATCTTATCTATGTCTCTGTCTCTGATATACCTAGGAACGTAGATCCTATCTACGTCTCTGTCTCTGATAGACCTATCTGACTATAAATACCCAGGAACGTAGATCTTATCTACGTCTCTGTCTCTGATAGACCTAACTGACTGTAAAGACCCAGGAACGTAGATATTATCTACGCCTCTGATAGACCTATCTGACTGAATAGACCCAGGAACGTAGATCTTACCTACGTCCCTGTCTCTGATAGACCTAACTGACTGAATAGACCCAGGAACGTAATCTTATCTACGTATATGTTTCTGATAGACCTAACTGACTAAATAGACCCAGGAACGTACATCTTATCTACGTCTCTGTCTCTGATAGACCTATCTGACTGAATAGACCAGGAACGTAAATCTTATCTACGTCTCTGTCTCTGATAGACCTAACTGACTGAATATAACCAGGAACGTAGATATTATCTACGTCTCTGTCTCTGATAGACCTAACTGACTGAACATACCCAGGAACGTACACATCTTATCTACGTCACTGTCTCTGATAGACATAACTGACTGAACAGACCCAGGAACGTACACACCTTATCTATGTCTCTGTCTCTGATAGACCTAACTGACTGAATAGACCCAGGAACGTACATCTTATCTACGTCTCTGTCAAGACCTAACTGACTGAATAGACCCAGGAACGTAGATCATATCTACGTCTCTGTCTCTTATAGACCTATCTGACTGAATAGAACCAGGAACGTAAATCATATCTACGTCTCTGTCTCTTATAGACCTATTAGACTGAAAAGACCCAGGAACGTAAATCATATCTACGTCCCTGTCTCTTATATACCTATTAGACTGAATGTCTCTGTCTCTTATATACCTATTAGACTGAATAGACCCAGGAACGTAAATCATATCTACGTCTCTGTCTCTTATATACCTATTAGACTGAATATACCCAGGAACGTAAATCATATCTACGTCTCTGTCTCTGATAGACCTAACTGACTGAATAGACCCAGGAACGTACACATCTTATCTACGTCTCTGTCTCTGATAGACCTAACTGACTGAATAGACACAGGAACGTAAATCTTATATACGTCTCTGTCTCTGATAGACCTAACTGACTGAATAGACCCAGGAACGTACATCTTAGCTACGTCTCTGTCTCTGATAAGACCTAACTGACTGAAAAGACCCAGGAACGTAGATCATATCTACGTCTCTGTATCTGATAGACCTGACTGACTGAGTAGACCCAGGAACGTACATTTTTTCTACGTCTATGTCTCTGATAAGACCTAACTGACTGAATAGACATAGGAACGTATATATTATCAACGTATCTGTCTCTGATAGACCTAAATTCGACAAACAGTTAGGTCTATCGAGTTTTAAGTACTAGTCTAAGTCTATATTCAGCTGATTTCAACGAGGTCCCTTATAATGGTGTTTGTCTATATTCATGATCATATACGATGTCACATACATATCAGCATTTTTACAACCCATTCCCCATCTCCGTCTTGTATTTATAAGCCAAAATCAAACTTCTATTCATGGCACAGATTATTTTTAAGAACGATAACCTCGATGAATTACTTATCTTATTGTACTTGTTACCTCCCTTTCACTAGTGCAGATACTACGTCCCTGATATAAGGAGAAGTATACAGCTTTATAAACCCACAATATCTCTCTTATCATACAACCAAACCCTATGATGTGGGTACTCAACAGAATCGTCAATGAGACGATTCTTTTGAGTAACTACGACAACGAGTAAGAGTGTAAAATAGGATTTTAGAACATGTATACAAAATAATAGTCATCAAGTGCGACCTGTTTAAAATTACTCCCCTTGATTACAGGGATTTCCCCAAAGGAGTCGCTGTTTGTTTGTTTACCTTTTGCACAAGGGGTTTTCCATATTCACTGTTTCTTAACAGGTAAACGTTTTCAATTTAAATCACCAATGCATTAGTGTTGATTCTCTTTAGTATTCTTATCGTTTCGAAATTGACTTTAATGTCACACTTGTCATTACGGAATATAATGACACTGTGCCGAATTATGAAATCTTTGATACTTTAGGTTGAAAGACCTAGATATCGGATATTACTAGTATTCGGACATAACCTGGAAGCAGAGACAAACATTATAATTCCAGGCATTAACCGCTTTCCAATGTATTCAGACATTTTGACGTATTTACACCTGCCGTTTTTTTGCAAACATTGTGGCAAAAGGAGAAATTGCACTTATTAATTTCAATTCTATTTGGTATCCTTGATTGAGATTTGATATAAATGATTTTGAAAAGATATTTTCAAAGAAAGTTGTCTGCTGCAGATTTGTTGTATGTGGAAAAGACTTTATTCGTTGCCAACACACAACCATCGTCAGAAAACGACTTAAAAAAGTATATTTCAACTAATCTGTTACAGATAACTTACCAAGGAAACGCCATGATATTATATCATATTTATAAATGAAAAATTGTTGAAGGCGATGTAAAACACCAATCAATAATATATTTAAGGGTGACTAAGCCTCGATCCGTGCATACAAACAGTACTAGGCTAGGTTATTATAGTTGAACGCTTGTAGTTTTACGCCGCTTTCAACAATTTTGTAAGTTATATCACAGGGTTTCCTGGGTGAGTTACCAGTATTACAGTACTGGTCCAATTATCCTGACCCCCAGTCAGTCTGTCGTAATGTTTAACACTTCAACCCTGAACGCCAAGCAGGTCATCCATTTCTACCATTGTAAAAGTATTTGGTATGACCCGACTGATGATTATGAGAAACCTTAACCTCCTTCACCTGTGACGGACGCTCTATGGAGGGTTTTCAAAATTAACCGATTGCCGATCAAAATTATCTGTTAAAATCTCTTTTTGATCTGTTAGTTTTGCTCCTCTGGGCCACCTACCAGGGATTTTCCCTTGACCTGACCCCAAGCCTGATCGGTTACTTTTCTCATTTGATCTGTTACAACAAAACATTTTGACAACCCTGTCTATGACTACATAAGAGGTCCAGATAAGGAGGAGTATACAGCTCTTTAACCCACAATATCTCTCTTATCATCCAACCAAACCCTATGATGTGGGTACTCAAAAGAATCGTCTCAATGAGACAATTCTTTTGAGTACCCACAACATACGGTTAGAGGGTAAAATAAGGACTTAAAGATATGGTCTTTAGATAAAGTCTTTAGAACAAGCAAAACTCTCCATATCTATAGAGCTCTGTAGTCAATCTAATGCCATTTCAACAGTCAATTCAGTTATATTTGAGGGTGACTAATTCATGAATGATCCCTGAGGGACTATAAACAGGACTAGGCTAGGGTAGTGACATGGACTCCAATACCGCAGCGCCTTTCCACCTACTATATTAGAGGCGGAATTAAGGCTACTTCACAATTAGGAAAAGGAAAATTTGTTCACTATGATGTTAAAAAAATCTCACAAATGAAAGGCAAAATTCACATAGCAAACAAATGAAGTGTATGCTTGCATAATCCAGTAGGAAGTGCATTCAGTCATAAAGCAAAATAAATTGGAATATACCTTGGTCATAATATTTCATAATGCTTCATTTATACATATTAAACATATAATTTTTCGTCACAATTTTGTCATTTTTTCCACAATTTAGCAATTTTGCATGTTGAATTTCACAAAACAAATAGGCTACCAGGGGCGTAGCTAGGGTCTACAGAGTGTGTAAGCAAGTTTTTTAGAGGGGTCCGGGGCCATGCTCATCTGGGAATTTTTTTCCCTCTACATCTTCTGTGGCGACTTCCCAGGGAGCATTTCAGTAGCAAAATATGACTGATCTTAATGTTGAAATAAACGTATTTTCTAGGAAAGTTTGAGATAGTAAATTGTGTTGCATTTGTAATTTTTTGTCAAATCCATCAATTCAGATCGGTTGTTTTATACTTACGCCTATACCCCATGTCAAATTTTTTATTGCAGATTTGAACCTTTTAAAATTTGAGTACTGGAGACAATGTGTACGCAGCTGCATATTTTGCATACATTCAGCTTCGCGCCTGGCTAGGGAGTCTACACAAAAATTGGATGTAAAGGGGCTGAATGGCATTGCACCATGATCCCCCGAAGGTTTACCATTATATTAAATTTTGTCTTTATTATAACAGATTCATGTACGGAACGATATCCCTCACCTTTAAACGGTGTTTACGACTCAGTACAGTGTACAGGCAACCAGTGTACAAGCAACTCTCATACAGTACAGTGTACAGGCAACCAGTGTACAGGCAACCAGTGTACAGGCAACTCTCATACAGAACAATGGCAGTGGAAATCGGAAACCTCAAGTACCTGGGGTAAGTCTTTTATAACCCTTTCTCTCATACGACAATTCTGCAGCAGACGACTTTGAACATATTTCGTTAAAAAATAGAAAATCTCTATAATTGAATGGATTATAATCAAGACTTAAAGTGGAAAACATTGTGGCAAAAGGAGTAATTGCTCGTTTTGAGCAATTTCTTATTTTGTCATTATGTTTTCAAAAAGCCGTCTGCTGCAGAGGCGTCAGAAAGCGTCTGAGTTGATATGGAATATATCTGATTGAGAAGTGTATACAATTTTAATATTTTCACAATTTTATGCTAATTGATATTCAAAGAATGGAACTATTTAGTGTCTTGGTACCTGTTCACTTGCTGACGAATCTGTGTGAATGTCCTATTCAAACATAGTTTGTCCGCCCTATTGAAAAATTGTAACGAGAAAAAATATGGAACACATCTATTGGATATATAATGTCAGACAATGACAGTAAGTCAGATTTGTTAAATTTACGGAATACAGAATTATGAATTTTTCAAGATAAGTTGATCAGTTTTTGTAAAAAAGTAGTTCCGGCATTCCTATATCACTCACAGTGTGGGTGATATAAGTGAGTGATATGGATTTTATTTCACTGATAGAACACAGTATCTCATCATTTAGCATAAAATAATTTATATTATTATTAATATATACAACCCAGATTATACTACACAAAAGTGCTGGAAGATCTTGTTGATCATTGTTTGCAACTGTAGTTTTAATTCATGTATTTCATAATGCAAATGTATGCAAATGTTTAACCCTTTCCCACATACAAAAAATCTGCAGCAGACAACTTTGAAAATGTCCTAGCAAACATTTGGAGAAACTCTATATACGGAATAACAAATGTTGAATAGAGTTGAAAACATTGTGGCAAAAGAGGAAATTTCTCATCATGGGTAATTTCTCCTTTTACCTCAATGTTTTCAAAAGGCGTCAGAAAGCATCTGTGTTTGGGAAAGCTTTAACCCTTTCCCCTCATATAGACGTTTTCTGACGCCTCTGCGGCAGACGGCTTTTTGAAAACATAGGGACAAAAGAAGAAATTGCTCAAAATGAGCAATTTCTCCTTTTGCAACAATGTTTTCCACTTTTTGTCAGAGGTTATCCAATCAATTATAGATATTTTATATTTTTTAATGAAATATGTTCAAAGTCGTCTGCTGCAGGATTGTCGTATGAGGGAAAGGGTTAATATAGCCAATTTGTCAAGCCTTGACAGAAAATAAATGAGTTTCAATAGAAAAGAAGTTTTATTAATTTTGGACATTGATATTTTCAATAAACCTTGACAATTTATTCTGATTGAAATACAGAAACACGTCCATATCCATCTATTGTTAACCATTTTCCACGTGCAGACGCATTTTGATGCATCTCGAGGCCTTGGTGTGAAACGGTTGTAACTAAAATCTTTTTTTTTTTACGATGTTAATCACTTCGCCATAAAGTCTTTATAAGCGTTAAATCATTTTTCTTGGTAAACAATGGAAATTTAGGTGCCATTGCTCGTTCTGAGCAATGGCACCTAAATTTTATTTGTTTACAAAGGGGTCAAAATCGCCCCTAAACCAGGGTTTTCAAAATAGCTTTTTAGTTACAACCGTTTCACGTCAAGCCCTCGATTAGATTCTGCACTCTGCAGCAAACGACTTTTGAAAACTTTGGGGCAAAAAGAGAATGTGCTCTGACATGTTGAGAACGTTCTCCTTTTGGTAAAATAAGTGTTCAATTGTTTTTAAATATTATACTTTCATTTATAAAGATTGTAATTATTGTTGCCTAGATGTTTTCGGAGTTATCTACTGCTGAATTGTTTTATGTGGGGGAGGGTGAAATGACTTGTACCCAATGAATTGCTTTATATATAATTGTATTGTGTTCGTTTTGCAAATCAGCAATTCTTTGGCAGGTTTGAAATTATAAAAAAAATGCTATCTAATGTGCAGAAACTAATCTTAGCCCTCTGCAAGTTCATAACTCATAATTTAAATTCATACCACCAAACAACTGAGAGTTGCTTCTCCTTGTGTAAATAATTAATTGTTTGCAGTATTGCAATGTCGCAGAGCTCTAGACAAAGGGGCGTTTTGCCTGTTCTAAAATCCTTATTTGACCTCAAAAACCTATGTTGTGGGTACTCAAAAGAATCGTCTCAGTGAGACCATTCTTTTGAGTATACCCACAACATTGGTTTTAATGAGTGCTAACAAAGATATTGTCGAAGCAATACTGGTGTACTCTCTTTTACCTGGTGCTCTGATAGACTTTATGCATTTGGATGCAGATCTGTATCAGAAGACTTTTGGAAAACATTATGGCAAAAGGACTATGAGCAATTTCACCTTTTGCCACGATATTGTCAATAATGTACTTTCAATACAATGTACACTATTTTATTTTGATGTTGAGTATGAAGATAATGCATAAATGCCAACTTTTTAACCCTTTCCCTTATATGGACGATTTCTGATGCCTCTGAAGCAGACAGCTTTTTGGAAACATAGTGACAAAAGAAGAAATTGCACAAAACGAGCAATATCTCCTTTTGCCACAATGTTTTCCACTTTGAGTCATAGGTTATCCATTCAATTATAGAGATTTCTTTTTGACAAAATATGTTCGAAGTCTTCTGCTGCAGAATTGTTGTATGAGGGAAAGGGTTAATATTATTACACACTAGTTCTAGATAAGGGGTGTTTTGCATGTCCTGAAATTTTTGTTTGACCCTTTAATCCTATGTTGTGGGTACCCAAAAGAATCGGCTCAATGAGAACCCACATCATAGGGTTTGGTTGGATAATAGCCGAGCCCCGGTAGCTTAGTTGGTAGCGACGCTGGCTGTCAATCCAGGGGTTGTGAGTTTGAATCCCGGCTCGGCCAACTTTCTTTCCAAGGATTGACAAAAGTCAATGCGACATGCGTCATTCGTCTTCCACCAATGGGCTAAATCTATGTGGAAAAGCAGCCAGTTGCTTGGGAAGATTGTTGTGTGGAGTACTGGTGTGAGAAAACCAGGAAATGCATGAGTAGGTGAACTGGCCGCCGTGATATAACTGAGAAATTGTTAAAAATGGCGTTAAACCCCAATCAATCAATTGGTTGGATAATAAGAGAGATATTGTGGGTAAAAGAACTGAATACTCCTTCTTATCTGGATATCTGACATTATCATTAGACCTGACAACTGTATAGAGGTTTTTAATATTTATGTTTAGACCTTTTCCAATGTCCTCTCCTGCAGATTTGTTGTATGCGGGAAAGGCTTAGATTTAATTGACATTGCCAATAGAATATGTCTATAAATTATTTTCATTTATATTAGTTGCTGACTCAACTTGAACTCTTTTGGTGTTATAAATGACTTGGACTTTTGATCCATTTTGGGAATAGGTGAAATTGATCTAAGCAAGCATTTTTTTTCAATAATGTTTTTAATTTAGAATCATATAGTAATCTCTTTAACTCATGATGTATACAAACAAATCTGCAGCATATTGCTTTGAAAATATTTTTAAAAAAATATGGAAAAACTCTTAAAAAATGAAAAGATATAAACAAAAATATGGAAAAACTCTTAAAAAATGAAAATATAACTTCAGTTTATTTAATAAAGGTTGAAAACTTTGTGGTAAATGGAAAAATTGCTCATTGAAACAACAAAATTATGGCATTAATTTTGAAAAGAATGTGGCAAATAAAGAAAATGCACATAAAGAGCAATTCAATTTCTCCTATTGCCAAACTGTTTTCAACTCCTTTCAATAATTTTACAATCTTTAATAGAGATTTACAATATTTTTTTCAAGACCTTTTCAAAGTCATCTGCTATTGATTTGTTATATTTAGATTTATATCATGGTTACACACAGTCATGCCTGATTGATGGCTACCCCTTTAAATATACTTTTCATGTGTTCTCAAAGTTGCATGAACCTGTCATTTCACATGGCCAAGGAGGATCACAACTTTATTTTAACTTTAACAAAAACTCCCTTTCTAAATCAAATTCTGAACCAATATTGACTAATCACTTATATCACCAGAACTACCAAAAGCAGACTTTGGTAAAAGTGAAATTGTAATTGGAATATTTCTTTGATAAAACTAGTTTTAATTTTGTAAATAAAAACAGTTTCAGTTCATTTTAAAAATAATTTTTATTATTTTTATAGAACGTGTACATGTGTTCATGCGAAGTTCACAATGGAATGAGCATAAGGATAAAATGGAACACATTTTCTACGAGTTCTTAAATCTTTTTGTTTGTAAGCTTTCATAGGTGATGGATTTCTCAGTTCTTGAACCACTGAAAAATAAAAAAAATCTGGAAAAATCATAAACTTTGACTTTTTAAAAAAAAAAATCATGAATTGTTCAAATACAGAAAATCTATGAAATATGTTTTCATTTTTTTTTTAAAACATGCACTGTTCGCAAAATTTTCAAGCGAAAAGTCATTGTGCGAATTTATCTTCACTAATTCATGTACTTGAACAAACACTCTTTTTTTGGCATTACCAACAAGAAGCAAAGGATAAACAGGAAAGCCCATAATGCACTTCATACATATTGTATGCACATGTAAAGGTCAATTACCAATGCATTGTTATCTATTCTCATGGAATATTCATGAACAAAGGTCGACTCCTAGCTATATATTCATTGAGACATGAATATGAGAGTATGTACCTCATGCATTATCAGTTGAACCACACATCAAAGGGCTTCATGCAAAACGGTTGTAACTACATCTTGTTCAAGATGTAGTTACAACCGTTTTGCATGAAGCCATCGAGACATGTACATGTTTGTATTATATATCTGATGAACCCTCTCCCATCTGCAGTAGAGTTTTTTTTAGCTTTACTATGAGAGATATTGGTATCGAGGGCTTGGCGTGAAATGGTTGTAACTAAAATTGGTATTTTTTTACCCAGGTTATTTACCTCGCCATAAAGTCTTTAAAGGCGTTAAATCAATTTTTCTTGGTAAACAATGGAAATTTAGGTGCTATTGCTCGTACTGAGCAATGGCACCTAAATTTGTATTGTTTAATTACAAAAGGGATCAAAATTGCCCCTAATCCAGGGTTTTCAAAAAAGGTTTTGAGTTACAACCGTTTCACACCAAGCCCTCGATATGAGAGTTATTAATTGGACTCACCCTGGGTCCAATTCCACCAACCATTAACTTAGCATCATGTAATACTTAAATACTTAAAAGCTTATTTCATCATTTTTGTTTCCAAAATGCCAAAATATTTAATTATTGTTAGTCAGGAAGGTTAAACTATTAATGTCAACTTAATCATATACTTATATGCGGTCCACCATTCATGTTTTACAAAATATTAGGGAAACACAAATGGTGAAATATGCTTTTAAGTATTTAAGTATTAAATACTTAGCGCTAAGTATGATGTTGGTGGAATTGGATCCTGGTGTTGGTTTCGGCATCACAACTTGGTTGAAGTTTTGCATGCAAGTACATTATGTTTCACCATATATCTCAGTTACTACTTGAATTATTGCATTGGAACTTTAAAAACAATGCTTTCCAACTTATAATCACACTTGCGTAAATAATCAAGATAATTTGGAGAAGTCTAGAATTTCTGGTTTATTAGTTTTGCATGCAACTACATTAATTAAGAGTTGATGTCTCAGAACTTGATGCATTGCATTGGAACTTCATACTACACTTTCCAACTATCAAACCTATGTGAATAATT